>BPLR01009052.1:0-76138 GCA_021605095.1 Caerostris extrusa | reverse complement strand
TACGTATTGCTGGTTACCATAATAATAATTTACTGATCAAAAAAGCCACACTAATGCTCAATACTAGTTATCAAACCTTAATTACCTTTCAGATGAAAATCATTAATGTCTCTCACAAAGCATATTTTCTAACTTCATTATCATTCTTCCTTCTTCAGATGGTAGATCTCAAAATTCACTGTCAGAAATTAACAGAACAAGAATTAGAAGATTTCAAGAAGTATCTAGAAATACCATTATTTTCATGGAATGACGTAACAGTTAATCATGTCTGTCCAAGTTCTCCAGAAAGTACACATTCTCTAAATATTAAAAAAAGCATATTATCTGCTATGGTGAATTCAGTGTCCAAACTTAATCATTTCAAGAAACAAAGAGGGTAATCTGAATTTTCTAATTTGCAAATTTGATTACTTTTGTGCATATTAAATATTCATGGAGAATTATTTGGAAATAGTTTTAATTTTTTTTTTTAATTTTTAATGTTTTTTTACTCTGTATTATAATTTTGAAGTAAATTTTATCCAGATTCTCTGTAGATTTTAACATTTTAAAAAATTTCACTGCAAATGTTGACGTTTTCAAAGATTTCACTGTAAATTTTAAAATAAAATTTCCATGCTTAAAACTAACATTTCAATCTTTATACGGCTTTTTACCATTGATGATTAAGTCTTACTATCATTTAACTGTTTAAATTTTAATCAAAGTTTCAGAATTAATATATGCTATTCGAAAAGATAATGTAAAAATACGGAGAAATAATTTTTTTTCTGTGAAAAAAAGGAAATTTTCTTTAAAGATTTTTACCAGAGAGAAACTTCCATAGCTCTTTCTCTTGAACAAATAAACTAGCAAGTAACGTAAATTTATGACTACACCTAAAACTCATATTTTATTTGTTCATTGTTATATTGCATCAATGCAAGAATCACATATGAGGTATTCAATATGAAAGTTGTATGTGTGTAACATGAGAAACTGGATTTGGATTTGCAGACAAATTTGCTTTTTCCTTAACGCTTAGCTTCATGAAAATTAGTTGGTGTGATAAAATATTTGCACATGGCACAAATTAAGCTTTATATATATATTAAACATGCCATAGTTAAGGAAATACACTAAAATTAAAAGTATTAGTTTAAATATAATTTATTCGTGAAAATTATTAAACTATCTTATATTTAAAAAAATGTACGAATTGATTACGACTAGCATTTTGTTTCACATTTTTATTTAATATGTAAAGTTAATTTTTTTGTTTAAAATAACCTATTAGATATTTCATATAGAGAGAATTTTCAAGTTTTTTGGGGTAACATCTCTATGGTAACAGTCAAATGAAAGTTTAATATTTCTTCACTGGTAGTTGATTTGTTTTTTTATTCGGGAAAGAGATGGCTCTACGCATTTTTAGTTACACATTTTAGATTGATTTTAAAGAATTACTTTTTGCATCTCATTTGTTTGGCCTTAACTTATTTTAAGTAAGTATATTTTTTCAATATCATTCATTTATGTTAACAATGAAGGTATATAACTACGTTTGTAACTTTTAACATCAGCCCCTGTTAGCGTTCTGATGGAATAAATTTTCATATTTTTAAGTAACTAAAACTTGTGAATTCTCAGAGTGAGCAATTCACAACTATTATTCCAATAATTATTTCTTTGAAAACCATAAAATAAAAAATAAATCATACTAAAATATAAAAAAAATGCAATTTTGCCTAAATGCCTGCTGTTCTGTGCCTAAAACGGTCTCGCTGACCACTGACGTTAGGGGTAATCATTCCCCAATTATAACTCTCCTGCTTTCTCTTCTTACCGGAAACATCCTGATCGAGAATGAGTCGACGCAAAGTGCGTGGTCTACTGAGAGAAAAAATATCAAGAAGATAGTTTGTTTCTGCTTTCATTTCTTTTTTTTTTTTTTTTTACTTCTGGACATCTGAATAACTACAATTTTCAGGCATCTTAGTAACTTATAGATTCCTATTATTTATTTTCGTACATCATAATTTTTAGCACTATAAAGTTGAGAGAATTGATGCACCGAGAGTTAAGTAGAAAAACAAATCCTAACGCCTCTGACACTTTAAGGGACACGAGAGTGAAAAACAAGAATTTCTTAAGGGACACGAGAGTGAAAACAGTTAGGAAGACAGTTCGAGAAGCGTTCGATGAAACACACCATTATCGTTGATTGGTTTAAAATAATTGAGTGCTTCAAGTAATTCACTTTCATATTTTTTGGCTTTGTGTTTATAGCATGACAGTTTGGGCGAATGTCACACGAAGTACACCGTAACAGATGACAATGGATTAGTTATAAAAAAGAGAAAGATCTGAAATCCTGTACTAATAGACACACATTTATGACTTCTTTTTTTTTTAGAAAAGTAAGTATTTCTAAATTCGTAGTATAATTTTGGATATCATTAACACACAACGAAATATAAATAATCAATACTAATAAAAAAATTTTTTCTTCAGAACTTTCCTTCTTATCTAATTTTTGAAAAAGAGCATTTAGTATGCACTCAATATATTGAAAATAAAATTATGAAGAAAGTAGAATGCAAGGAAAAAGAAAGAATAAAGCCCCACTGAAGGGTGAAAGTTTAGTTGAATTTTCAGGATTTCTTGAAGTTGATCTTATTGAAGCAATTCCTGCGAAAGAATTTCATCACGGTAAGTAAGGCAATAAGGTAATTGGTAAGTAAAAGGTTTTTACAATACAAAAGAATTGTACTCGTTCGTTCCTAATATTTTTAGCAAAAGTAATTTTTTTACTTCTTTATATTGTAATATGCATTGTAAATCTATAGTGGTATATGTGCACTGGTTTCCACAAATTAAAGAAAAGCAAAAATAACAATATCCCAAAAAGTTCTATATTTATTTTAATAAAATTGAGACAGAACATACAACACATAGTAAGGTGTAAGATACAATGAAAACAAACAATTATGAAGTTTTATAAATTAACACATGTAGAAATAACAAACTGTATGTATCAGTTTGATGTAGGAAATGTACCTTTGAATATGATGGATATCACCCGAAAAGCATGTATGAAGCTATTGATCATGCAGTCTGTGAGGTTAGTATGACGCGGGAGCTGTCATTCCTGTAAAGCTGTTCAAAGCATGTTAAGTGCCTGAGAAGAGTAGAGATTACAGCCAAACATGCTTGCTGAGGGTTAACACCGGAGATGGATTTGGCCACTAGATGCGCCGAATTGTTTGCTAACATGTATTGTAAATGTTGTAGATAAAATGCCACGATCCATGTGTAGTCAAATGTGGACGTCTTATGGGATTGTTTGTATGGATATTTCACGGATGTTTGCTGGATCAAATCTATCTGTCTGTCATCTCTTCAAGTGAAACCTGTACTTATCCATGAAAAGAGTAGTTCTCCATTTATCTGCAGACAAATGAAGATGATGAACAGCCCAATTCAAATATTTAATAATGTTAAATTATGAGTATTTACCGTGTGATGAGCAATTTGTTTTCAAATCTTGTGTAAAGAAGTTAATAATCTGACTGCTCTACAAAAATATACACAAATCTAAACATAGAATATCACGGGTAAAATTATCGTTCAAACTATGCTGTTAAAATGTGGGTTTGGTATAGGAGGCCCTAGTAGAATAATCTTGAATCTACTGTAGTATGACATTGTAGTGGGAAATGGCTTCAGATCAAAATGCTAGACATTGAAAAATAACAGCTATTGAATTAAGGTCCTTTAAACTAATATTTTAAGGATAATATAAGTTTAAAACCTTAACAGAATATCTCTAGTATACTTGTATCTCACATTTGATTTACTGGATGGATTAAAATAAATATTTTAGGGTATTTTGTATTATTCTAAGGCAGGCTTGTCAAACTCATTTAATACCAAGGGATGCATTAATTATTTTATATAAAGCTGATGGCTGCATATGAAAAATTAGAAGGATGCATATTTTTATATATGCTATTTGTATATACTTATAAAATAGGTACATGCAAATACAGATATGTTAAAAAAAAAATCCTTCTATAGTTTGAAAACAGTTTATTTAAATTTACACTATTAGTTACATCATTAAAAATTATATTTTTTTTCTGAAGAGACTTAGCAACGGATTTTATTAATCAGTTCTTCAACATTTGATTGAATTTGTTCAACTATATTTATTTTGAAAATTAGTTACATAAGCTTGTCTGTCAATCTTTATCTTTCTGCAGTTTTATTTTTTTTTGAGCTAAAAATAGTTAGCACAAATATGTTAAAAAAAAAAAAAAATGTTTCAAAAATACTTACATAACTAGTAAATATTAATGGAACTTTGGAATATCTACATCCTATGTTTTTGATTTAATATACAACCACACTGAATTTCAAATAATTCTACTTATAAATTCAAAAGTTTGACGTCAATCAGTAAAGGGAAGTAAATACTTCTATCCCCCCGATTTACCCTGAAGATAGGTTCCTTAGAAAACTGAGTAAATCGAAATCGCAGATTTTTATAGGTAAAATCGTATAAATCGAATATCAAACTAAAATATGCATAATCCATTCCTTTATTTTAACTCAAAATAAAACCAACTAATTTTTTTCATTAAATTTAATTAAAATTTAATTAAAAATTAATTTATTAATTAAAAATTATGATTTTAAAATTAAAATTTAAAATTTATTATTTTAAATTAATTTATCTAAATTAATTAAAATTTAATTTATTTGTAATTGTACTGAAATCAAATTTTGAGTGGTGTCTTGTAGCCATATCATTAATGCCTGATTCCTATTTTGCAACACCTTTTACATATGAAGCTGGGCTGATACTCGTAGAAGATCCAGCTGCTACACTTTTTCTAAAGAAATCTTTCTTTTTTTTTTTTTTATTGTCCTTATTGGAGGTTTTATTGATGGAATCAAATTTAGTAACATCTGTTACTCTTTATGTAGACGATCTAAAATTTTAATTTGCTTTCTAAAAATGTAACATTTCTTTTCATTTTTTTTTTTTTTTTTTTAATTTCTTTTACATGGTAAAACCCCTAAAATTGTAATAAAAATGTAAAAATGCTACACAAATTATAATTGTTTTTCACTAACCAGTAAATATGAAGTTTTAAATAATTCCGAATAGAAAAATTAAATGATGATGCACCTTTCCGCTGCTGCAAATTTACTGCACTAAATTACATGAACAGAAAGTTTGATTGTACATACAAAATGGAGAACTCCCCATTTTTAGATTGGAATAAATATAAATAAAAAACAGAATGGATTTAAAAATTATTGCTGAAATTTTTTAAAAAAAAAAAAAATCCATATTTTAAAAAACTGTGTAAAAGTTAAATCGTTTAAAAAAAAGTACCGTGTAAATCAGGGGGAAAGGCGTACACGAAAATGATTTTTATATATTTCTTGAAATCCAAAAATTTCCTTTTTGAAATTATTTTCTAATAATTCGCATTGATTGAAAATTTTTGATTCCGGTTATTTTGTTAATAATAACAAGGCAACATTTAAAATGAGATACGATTTCTTTTTGAATTTATTTTCGCCTATGTAGTGATTTCTGTTTAAAACAATAATAAATTAATTAATACGTGAAAACTATGATGTTTCCTTGAAGTTTTAGATTAAGTAAATTAAGGTGATTTTTTAAGTCAGTTTTAAAGAAATAAAGTATTTTAATCATTTCTAATCAATTATTGTTTCACATTTTTAATTTTTCAATTCATAATAAATAGTTAGTTTGGCCATCATTTCGTATGCTAGTTTCTAGTTATGCACAATTATAAAATTTAAAATTTATTCTAAGAAAGATTTATTAAAACATTTGTTACATAATATTATGCTGGCTGGCCTCAAATATATTTGATTAAAGAGCTTACTCTAAAGCAAATAGGAATTAATTCTTGATTTCGTAGGTCTGGCAACATTCCCCTCTATAATGAATTCATGTTATTTTTACAGATATTTGACTCTAGGCCTTTCAGTACCAATAATATTGGCTAGGAGCTACACGTTATTTGTTGGTATTAGTGCTTGCGTTTGCATTCCGTTATTATTTTTTTTTTTTTATCAAAATTAGTCGAAAGGAAGACATTTTTCGTCGTAATAGAACTGATGTATCTTAGGGAGAATCTTGAACGCTCTAACAATGAATCGAAGGATTTATAAATCTGATTATAATATGCTATCAGATGACGACGATCTGTACGTTTCTATATATGCTCAGCAGTAGAGTGAGATCATTTCTTTCTAGTTATAGTATCAATTGTTCCAGTATAATATTAATTATTCTATTATAATATAGTATAACTCCCCTTCGAAGTTTTCTTTCACTGAATTCACTTTCATTTTAAAAAGATCAATGATTTCCCCTGGATTATTACAATCTTTATCCAAATTTTTAAATTTATACTTGAATTTCTATAATAAAAACTAAATAAAACAGTACGAAAGCTTGTTGATCTTAATTGTAACTTTGAAATTTTTGATTTTAGTAAAAAAGTATATAGATATATATATGTGTGTTAATTGTTAGCTATATTTGTTTTGTATACTAAAAATCTTTTTTTTTTTTAGAAATGCCTATGACACAGGAAAGTATTTCATACAGTTTTTGAAGAATCAAGAATTGGAGACGGCAATGAAAAAGCACTAGAGGACGTTTTGAAAAAAAAATGTGGTAAAAACTCTTATGTTGTGGATGTCAGTTCCAGAAGCGACTTTTTGAAATTGGTCCCACTTTTGTTAAAGTTTTGTCGTATCAACAGTTAGACAAAATCTATGAGTCTCTAAAGAATGGAAAAAATTATGTCCTTCAAAATTATTAAAGTACGTAAAACAAAATGTCCTTTGTGTATAAGCACATAAATATTTTTAAAATTTGGTGTTTTAAAACTTCAGAAAAATTACACATTTTTAAGAATATATTCATAAAAATAACACTTATTAACCTTAAATAGAGTCTAGCATTAAATAAAAAAGGCCTTGATGGCCGAGTGACTAGCGGTTTGGCGCTTAGTGCCACAGGCTACGTGGTCGAGTCTCGACGGTGCTGGATGGATGTTTTTAGTGGCTCGGAATCCACTTTAAACAGTAGATATCTGTCAACATGACTTTTTGGGAGTAGGGGTGACAACCCCACCCCTAAAAAATAAACATCTCATGCTTTGAAATCTGCCAGTAGGCAGACGGCCTTGGCCCACTAAGGGACTGTTGCGCCAATAAAGAAGAAGAAGAATTAAATAAAGTAAAAATAATATTCTTACTAAAATTATGAAGATATTTTAGCTATGTAATTATTGGTTATCACGCCACAAGGTTTTATTGTTAATTTCTCTGATGTGTAAAAAGCAAAAAATACACATGTATATGAGTGTATAATGTATAAAAAATTGGTAAATAAAACGCAGAAAATGTTCATGAAACATTTGAAACAAAGAGAAAAATATTTTTTTTGGAATTTTAAAATATTTTGGAAAATAATTTCGCCAGTAACATATTTATTGCATTTAAAAATTATTTACATATAATTAAAGAATCTTTCTGACATTTATTCTCAGGGACTTCTTTGTCGACACTCTATCAGCTGTTGGAACTGATGCTACAGTTAAGCTCATAGTAAAACTACTGTTAAATAAGGATGTAACAGGTTTGAAGGCTAAATTGCTACCAGCATCTTTTAGCTTTGGTACAAAACCCTCCAAAGAAACTGTGGCCGCAATTGTTGTAAGTCCTTTTAGTATACATAAGTTAAAAACAAAAAGAGTTAGATTAGGGTTTTTGTTTTGAAAAAGCTATTTATTTCTTAAAAATAGGTAATTAGATTAACCATTGAATAGAATTATCAAATGAGTGAAAAATAATCGGTGTGGAATATTAATTTCTGTTTTAAATGCATAATGCCTTATAAGAACAAGATTTTGTTTTATAAATATTATTTTATTACATCAATCTTATATTGTGATGCTGCATTATAGAAAATGTTATATCTAATTTGAATAAACACTTCTATGACTGATAAATACCAACTCATAATATCTATTTTACTTAATTTCTTGAAATTTTTGTCTATACGTTTCATTTAAATGAATTGAAATTTTCTTTTTAATTTATTAATTTTTATTATAATTATTAATTATATTAATATTTTATTATAATTATTAATTTATAATTATTTTTTCAGCCTTTATTAAAGAGAGATAATTCTGCATCTGTAACATTGGGAGTTTCTTCATTGATTCACCGATTCTGTAGTTTGAAGAACTGTGACAACATATCTTCAGTGCAGGAAGTAGTATCAGTCTTCAAACAATTATTTAGGTCATAAATGTTCATCTAATGAAAAAGATAAGGTAAATAGCATACGTTTAAATTATTTCAAATTCAAATGAAAATTGCAAAAATCAGAATATCGCTTTTTTTACATTTTCTCAGATAAATTATTGAATCAATCAGGCTTCCTTAGTGGGAGTTACCGTGGGTTTCTACTATGAGACAATTGAGATACAATCAGCCTTTATTAAAGAGAGATAATTCTGCAGCTGTAATATTTTGGAGTTTCTTCATTGATTCACCTATTCTGGTAGCTCTTGAAGGACTGTGACAACATATCTCTCAGTGCAGGAAGTAGTAATCTTCAACAAATTATTTAGCCTGGTAAATGTTCATCTAATGAAAAAGATAAGGTAAATAGCATACGTTTAAATTATTTTCAAATTCAAATGAAAATTGCAAAATACGAATATCGCTTTTACATTTTTCTGATAAATTAGTTGAATCAATCAGGCTTCTTAGTGAGTTACCGGGTTTCTACTATGAGACACTAATGAATGACAATCAGCCTTTATTAAAGAGAGAGATAATTCTGCAGCTGTAATATTTGGAGTTTCTTCATTGATTCACTGATTCTGTAGTTTGAAGGACTGTGACAACATATCTTCAGTGCAGGAAGTAGTATCAGTCTTCAACAATTATTTAGGTCATAAATGTTCATCTAATGAAAAGATAAGGTAAATAGCATACGTTTAAATTATTTTCAAATTCAAATGAAAATTGCAAAATACGAATATCGCTTTTTTACATTTTCTCAATAAAATTAGAATCAATCAGGCTTCTTAGTGGAGTTACCGGTTTCTACTATGAGACACACTAATGTGATACAATCAGCCTTTATTAAAGAGAGATAATTCTGCATCTGTAACATTGGGAGTTTCTGCATTGATTCACCGATTCTGTAGTTTGAAGAACTGTGACAACATATCTTCAGTGCAGGAAGTAGTATCAGTCTTCAACAATTATTTAGGTCATAAATGTTCATCTAATGAAAAAGATTAAATAGCATACGTTTAAATTATTTTCAAATTCAAATGAAAATTGCAAAAATACGAATATCGCTTTTACATTTTCTCAGATAAATTAGTTGAATCAATCAGGTTTAGTGGGAGTTACCGGGTTTCTACTATGAGACACACTAATGAGATACAATCAGCCTTTATTAAAGAGAGATAATTCTGCAGCTGTAATATTTGGAGTTTCTTCATTGATTCACCTATTCTGTAGTTTGAAGGACTGTGACAACATATCTTCAGTGCAGGAAGTAGTATCAGTCTTCAACAATTATTTAGGTCATAAATGTTCATCTAATGAAAAAGATAAGGTAAATAGCATACGTTTAAATTATTTCAAATTCAAATGAAAATTGCAAAATACGAATATCGCTTTTTACATTTTCTCTGATAAATTATTGAATCAATCAGGCTTCATAGTGGAGTTACCGGGTTTCTCTATGAGACACACTAATGAGATACAATCAGCCTTTATAAAGCAGAGAGATAAAGCTGTAATATTTGGAGTTTCCTTTCATTGATTCACAATGATTCTTGTAGTTTGAAGGACTGTGACAACATATCTTCAGTGCAGGAAGTAGCATCAGTCTTCAACAATTATTTAGGTCATAAATGTTCATCTACAATGAAAAGATAAGGTAAATAGCATACGTTTAAATTATTTAAATTCAAATGAAAATTGCAAAATACGAATATCGCTTTTACATTTTCAGATAAATTAGTTGAATCAATCAGGCTTCTAGTGGGAGTTACCGGGTTTCTACTATGAGACACACACTAATGTGATACAATCAGCCTATTAAAGAGAGATAATTCTGCATCTGTAACATTGGGAGTTTCTGCATTGATTCACCGATTCTGTAGTTTGAAGAACTGTGACAACATATCTTCAGTGCAGGAAGTAGTATCAGTCTTCAACAATTATTTAGGTCATAAATGTTCATCTAATGAAAAAGATAAGGTAAATAGCATACGTTTAAATTATTTCAAATTCAAATGAAATTGCAAATACGAAGCTTTTACATTTTTCGTATTTAAATTATTGAATCAATCAGGCTTCTTAGTGGAGTTTACCGGTTTCTACCATGAGACACACTAATGTGCTACAATTACCCCAAAATTCTTCCCTGGTATTCAATGTTCGCCTTTCTAGTTTGAAAACTTGTTCGCGAAACACAAGTCCCAAAAATGTAAAGAAACACAAAACCTTAATTTCTATGTGAAAATTTCCCAAAAGAAATGTAAAGAATTATTGGGTTTGGGAATTCAGTAAATTAGGCTAATAATTTTTACTTAAAGCTTAAGGTAAATAGAAAATTTTTAAAGAAAATATGGTACATGTAATAGTGATTTATAGTATTTTCTTTATAGGTATTGAAAGCTTGCAAAGCTTTTGGTAACATGGGATATCATGGCAAAGCTCGTGATAACATAATTGAATGCATAAAAGACCGCTCTAAATCTAATAGATTGAGACTAGCTGCAATCGATTCGTTCAGAGAATCAACAAGGTAAGTAAACAAAAAAGTTTTGCACTGTTATTTGTAATTTTGCGGATTAATGTTTACTAAGTGATTATCAAATAGCACATAATTTATACTATTGGAATATAATTCAGGTGCCATCTTTTGCAAACGCGCTATTTTTTACTGCTACGGGCGTTCAATGTATGGAATAATCACTACTAATTTACTTTTAATCATAAATACGAATTAAATAATGTTTTTTTGTTATTTATTAAATATCTATTATTGAATTATATTGCAGAAGATACCGGATGTATTAGTTCATATGTTTTCAAATAAAGAGGAAGATTATGAGATCAGATTGCTTTGATTTCTAGCATATTTAAACATGCTGATCAGCATCAAATCAAGAAATTAAAGAAGACACTAGAGAAAGAAACTAATGAAGAAGGTGAGAATGTAAAATTTTTCAATAAATAATTTTTTTTGTATGAAAATCGAATTTTACAACATGCCCGCTGTTCATTATGTGATGGGAATTAAGCACCCTAAATTGATGAGTGACCATAGTCCTAATTTAAACATATAACTCCCTTTTTATTTACATAGCATCTTAAACTCTCTACTTCACCCAATTACTCTCTTAGTCAGCATTCCCCTTCACTGCTGCTGCAACTCACACTCTTAGTTCACATAAACAGATGATAAGATATGACCTCCCCCTTTTCCCTCTCTCTCAGCTTACTAAGACCCCGTCGTTTCTTCAACTTTGACCACTTCATCAAAAAGACGTTCTCCATAGAATTACCTTATAAAAACCCACTCTCTTATAAAACAGGGCATTTGTTAATGGCACTTTCTGACACTAAGATCATCATTATGGGATGGACTCCTTGCATTAATGGCCAAGCTCGTAATTTAAACACTTAATTCCTTTTAATCGCATAGCATCATCCACTCTCTTCGTCGATGCCAACTCATTCTCTTAAGTCAGTTCTGTTCACAGTTACATCTATACCATATTTACAGTCAGTCATAAATAAAATGGGACATCCTTAATAACTTTCATAATTATCATTTAAATTCATATAAGAAGTATTGTTGAAATGGCGCGAAGGAGCTAACTTATGGTGCAATGCTGATGATTAATAAAATTTATTAACATGGTTAATTAACTGTTAACTCGAAATTTTTCGTTTATAGAATGATCACAATCGATTCAGTGTAGGGAAAAAATAATATACCCACCAATTTTTATGATAAAATTTCGATAACCTTTAAAATTACAGAAATTACGTAACATTAGTTACGTAATTTCTTTGCGCAATTTTTTTTTTTAATTTTAAAAGAATTTTCTTTTGATTGGTGCAAAAACTTTAGAAAATATTTGTTAAAACGATAGATATCGCGAAAGTTTCATTCAGCATCGGGAAAGTCAATTTTCAACTAAAACTTTTAATCAGATCTATACAAAAAATTTTGATGTTCTAATTCCATCATTCTGAATCCATTTGATTAAAACTCGGGTTCAGTAATTGAAAAATTTCTGAGTTAGATGTTAATTAATTTTGTTAATCAACTGCATTGCACTGTAAGTTAGCTCCACTCCGAGCCATTTCCTTTACCTCTTACATGAAGATCTAATGATAATTATGAAAGTTATTAAGCGCATCCCATTTTTTGAGGGAGGGGGTAATTGTACATTTGTATTTACAATGAAGTCGGTGTCATGACTTATCAAACATTATGTAAGCCTGACCCTCGAATTGTTTTCAGGTATTACATATTCGTTGTTAAACTCTTCCTCGTACTTGTTTTGCTGATTTTTTTTTTGTAAGAAAAAAATTGTTTAAATGTCTTATTTATATATTATTTTTTCAGTGGCTGGTTATGTATACTCATACATAAAAAAAACGTGAATAATACATCATTTTCAAATAAGAAGAAATTGAAAAAACTGCTCCAGGACATCAAAATTCACCTACCTGAAGTTAAATATTGGGAAACTTCTAAGAACATTGAAATGTCTACATATAATAAATTGATCAAAAAAATTGGAGGAGGAGTTGAAGCTGATATTGTACATTCTCCCCAATTCTAAAATTCCACATTCTGTATATACACGTTTGGATATTGAGCTATTTGAAAAGAGAATTAATTTACTGGAAGTAAGTAGAATAATATTTCTACTATAATTTGAGTATAAATTGAGTATAGACTAATTTTATATATTAAAAGAGTTATTGATATATTTTTTTTGTAAATTATTAAAAATATTTTTAACGTTTTGTCTCATTTTTGAAGATGTCTTTCTTTTTATTCTAGGATTTATTTGTAGAATTTTTTTATATTTTAGATGGAAAAGTTTATACAGAAATATTTATTTCTAACTTTCAATAATATATATTTTTTTCTTACTTAGTTGGGTTTCCGAACTGAAGGAATGGACAAAATGGTGAAGCATCTTGCAGGATTAAAAGATAAATTTTCTAAACTGCCATCTTGGAAATCATTGAATTTAAAAACGTGAGTGGACAGCTAGAAAATTAGTATAATATATATTAGGTTGTTTTAATCATTTAATTTTATAGTTATTTAAATCCTTATTTGTTGTGAATTTGTAGGTAACAAAGAGACACAGATTTCGAATTATCTCTCTTCATCAGAACAATAGAAAATGAAATTTTTGACATATCTACAGCTGGCATGCCTGGTATATTAAAAATGTTTAAAACTGCCATTGAAGTTAATAAGGTATTGACTGTCACATTATTTGCTATTTTCTTAATTACTATTCTTTTTAAAAAGTGTAACTAACAAAAATAAAATGTTTTATAGTTTAGAAAAAGGTCTCCAAAAATACGACCAACACCGACCCTCAAGCCAAAATAAACTGTAGTGGGCCGAACCCTCGGCCCACTACAGTTCATTGCAGGCGTTTTTAACCTCAGCCAATATGGCCCTTAGGCTAAAAGGTTTCGAGACCTCTGGTTTTAGAATAACGTATTTTTAACATGTTTTCTTTTAGTTACTTTTCTTTATAATACTTTTGTTATAATTTTATGTTGTACAGCTTTAGTAAAGTTACTAAGAAACCTAAAAATCATGAAGTTATATTTACCATCTCTTATCTAGCAAATGAAATGGCCTGAAGACCAAGAATGTTAGTATCATAAACTGGTATTAAAGATTCTTCTTCTTGAAGTATTATCCAATATATTTTTTATTTCATTTTTAGCAGCACGATGGAAAAAAATTCTGAATCTTCTCACAGTTTTGTCTTTATGAACACTAAGATTGTCGTTCCTAGTGTTACTGGTAGACTTTATTCAATTGATTTGACGGGTAGCTCAACTGTCGGTCTCACATCCAGGAATAAATTTGACATCTCCTCCTTACCACAAAATGCTGATATTAATCTTCATCTTCAACTCAGGTAAAGAAAATAAATGTTCAGAAAAGCGTAACATTTTTAGAAAAATTTGGGAGTTATTTTATCATGCCAAACTCACAACTTTTATTTTATTGACAGAGTGAATGTTGAAGTTTCTACCAGAGTTGGTATTCAGTCTGGCAATTACAGACCAGATTTCAAGATTGTATCCCTTTTATATTTAGAATCCAACTTAGAAGTAGATTTCAAAGTGAAAGATGGACATATTGCCCTGGGTAGATTGTCTGTGCCTTCAGAAAATATAGCAAGGGTTAAACTCATGTAAATATGTATTTTTTAATATTTTTTAAGAGAAAACTCAGTATAGTAACATTAAGTGTACAAAATATGTTACATGTTATGCTTATGCGATTTGACACATTTTTATATATATTTTAATAAATCGACTATATGTAGAAAATAATATATAATTTTAAATATAAATTTCTACAGTTCATAAAAATTTGCAATCTATTCATTTAGATAAGTAGTAACTATTATTTCATTTAGATAAGTAATATGAGTGGATTAATTTGAAATAATTTAAAGTGGAAATAATCTAAAATAGGCTTGATTATTTTTATCATTCATTTAAGCTTTATTATAAATTTTTAAAACTTTTTTTAAATAATGTTTTGTAAAAGATTATTCTTTACATTATTATAAGATTAATATTTTTATTAAAATTAAGATTATTTATTATTTTTTAAGATTAAGATTATTTATTATTTTTTTAAGGTTAAGATTATTTTTATAAGTTTAATCTTTTATTCTATTGAAACATTTTAATAATTATACTCAAAAAAAAAAAAATTTTTCGGATAAATCGACATGTAAGGTACAAATTCATAGCTTTTACACCCTATTAATGATTTTCATCAAGTGTTTTTTTAACCCTTGAACAATTTTTTTTTTTCAAAGACAAGAATCTAGTTTGAAATTTAAATGACATTTTCTTCCTAAAATCATTAACTGAAATACAGGTAGAGCAATTGTAATATTTTTCAGAGAAATAGAAGATATAAGTTTACGTATTCAATTAGTGTACAATAGTATTAAGGTCTATAAAAATAATGTTTATTAAATCGACTACTTTTCTTTACATATATGTCCAAAATATTTACGATCAAGAAACCCATTTTGTTATTGGTACATTTATAATACGTTGGTATACATATACGCATATATATATATATATATTTCATATATATATTTCAATTTACAATTTTTATGAACTTCAAAAATTTTTTGAATTTACAAAATTTCGGCCATTATAAAATGTTAATATTGTTAATTAAATTACTCATATATGATAAAGTTCATTTTAAGATTCGTATTTAATTCCTTTTCAACAAAACTTATTCGATTTTTCTCATAGTTCTAATATAGTAAAAGTTGATGTCCATCATAACGAAAAATCTGTTTTGAGAATTTGGAAAGGAAATATGACGAGTGCTTCAGAAAGCTGAACACACCTTTAGGCCTTTCTGTCTGCGCCTATGTAGAATACCTGATCAATTTTATACAAACAGTATACCCTTATGTTTTACCCTATGGAAATGTTGAACTTGCTTTGAAGAAGTCTGATACCTTGAATTCATACGACATTTATCTAGAAATTCCAAAGAATTCTGTAAGTAATTTTGTGTGATCTTTAAATTATTTCAGAAACGTTTAATGATCCTGAATTTTTGTTTATATTGTAGAATTATAGATCGAACGTTTTTATTCATTTTTTATTATTTTTCTTTTATTTTCTTAATTTTTTTGAAAATTGACTCTGAAAGAAAAGCTAAGTGAAAATATAAGCAAATTAAAACATCTAAGATACATTTCTTTTCAATTTTTATCACTTTATATAAAATTCATGCCAAACAATGGCTTATTGTAATTCACTAAAGACATATAAGCCTTTAGCATTTCCTAATAATGTAATTACAATACTTTATTTCAGTTGTTCACAAATCATGTGTTAAATTCCAGTGATGGTACAATCATAATGATTATACTTAACCAAGTGAATTATAACTAGCATAATTATAACTTCTTACTAAATTCATAAAAAAGGAAATTCAAGGGCTTTTAACAAGTGCATTTTTTTTGAATGTACACTTAGGTTTCAATAATTGGTACTTTTATAAGTATCATCCTACAAGTGATTTTTATATAAGGTGATAAAAATTGAAAAAAAAAAAAATACTTTATTGATGTTTTGATTTAAATAATTCAGAAACTAAATACAGGAATATTTTGTGTTTGTAATATAATTGATATAGGAAAAGAAAAGAAGTTAGTTATCATTTTTACTTAATAGAAATTTTAAGAAGATAATTATAAAAAAGATATAAAATTGCTTTGTAGCTACAAGAAGTATTTCATCAACAGACCGGAAATATGAGATACAAAGCATCTTTTGATACACCTGGATCAAAAACTTTACGAAGATTTTCAGTTGACTTAGAATTAATAAAACGTTACAAGTCACAACGAATTAATGATACAACTTATGTCTCCCTTCAGATCCATAGGAGGAACTGGTATGTTGACATATTGAATTCAAATTAAAATCAGTAAGTAATATTTATTTCCTGGTACTAACAAATACTTTTTGACAGGTTCATATTCTATCAACAATAATTTAATCCAGGGATTTTTGGAGATGCGCAGCAATTCACAGAAACTATTTTCGTTTAATATTACAAACAAAATCTCTTCATCCAAATCTAGGAAGGTCTATCAAGCATCTGCTGAATTATCTTACAAAAAGCACCACCCTTTCGAATGGATGGTTCAGTTACAGTTAATAAAGGAAAAAAACATTACATCAGTTTTGCTTTCAAAGCAAAACAGACCTCAGTTTAAACCTGTGGCATTTAAAGGTTAATAATATTTCTCTACATCTTTAAAAATTTTAAATATTTTAACATATGTCATTCATAATCAAAATTTTCTATCAATTTATCTCAATTAGAAAAATTAAATATTTATATATAAATATTTATATAAAATAATTAAATTATTTTCAATTGTTTTATGTAATATATTATTACTCAAGTTGTTAAAGATAAGTAGTACTTTTTCATAATAAAAAACCAAAGAAGTTATTTTTTAACTCATACAAAGTTGGCGAGTTGAGTAATGTTTTATTTGAATGTTTAAATAATTGTAATACTAATTTAATAATGAAATTTTCACTTAGGTACAATTGTTAAGAAAGGACATATAGAATTTTCGCAAAAAAGTAAATGGAAACTAAAGTTTCGATGCAACTTTAAACACACCTCTTGGAGATGTACAAATACGAAAAACAGTTGAAAAAATATACAAGCAATCTGAAGAAATTTCCGTAAATCTTGAAATTGGGTACGGAAAAAAAAGACTAAGAAACAATCAGTTATATTTTTAGGCTCGATACAAAAGAGTTCTACGAAAATTCATACAAATGCAACATTTGAGTTAACACAATTCCAGCAAGCCAACTGGCATTTAATTTGGGACTTACAACGAGAATCTAAAAAAAATGAAAAATCGCATAACATTGAAATATGGTCGTAATCCAGAACTAAACTATATCCAACTTGAACATAGATCTCGTATACCCTTAATAGGTCCTGGTATTTGTACAGCATCTTTACAAGTTCCTCAATTTAATATTAACTGTGATATATCACTTAAACATGAATTTAAATTCGATAAAAGTCCCAAAATATTTATGGAGGTCGATCTCTGTTGTATTGAAGATAACCACTTAAAAGGAATTGTAGACATAGAATACAAATCCAAAAATCCCTTAAAAGCTTTTTCAAAACTTGAAATTGAATTTCTGGATAAACATTATATGTATGAAGGTCAAATTAAAGAAAAAGTAAAAATGTTATTGAAGGGAAATCCAAATTTCAATATGATAAGGAAAAAGTTATAGAATTTAATTTTGAACATCACCGATTAAGTGACAATTCCAGATTCCATCATGAGATTGAGAGCTATTTCCTAACACCTAAAACATTAAGTCAGTCAAAAGTAGAGGTTCATTACAAATAAGCAGTGAATCTTTAGCAATTGTAGGAGAGATTGGCTCTAAATATTCCTTACAGGCTCTGTTGAATCAAGCCAGCATTACTTACGTCAGTTTGAAAATACCTAAATTGGATGTAAATTTAAAGGCTATTTATGAAGACTTCAAAAGAAGTGTAGATTTGGACTTCAAATTAAAAACAGACAGACTTCGACACATTATAGCTTTGATCTTAGCTGAGACAGGAGAGAAAAAACATTTTCACTTAGAAATAGTGCCAGATGCAGCTTATCAACCGCAGAGAAAAAGTTTTGTTATCTTCGATTTTAGAATTAAAAAAACATAATTCCAATAACACTGAAAAAAGTATATCTCCTTCACGAAATTTTAATAGAATGGACACAGAAGCAGGTTATATGTCTCATCGTATGCATCTAATGTCTCCTATTAAAAACGATACAATTATATGCATTATACATGAAGCAGAATTAAAAGAAGGGCAATCAAAATCTACCATTACATTTTTAAAAAATAACATAGAAAAATTAAAGTTAAATTTGAAGGTAATATTCATAATAATAGCAACAAGCGAGTACTTACTGCTAAAACTTTCATTACTTCGCCAGATAATTCTTTTGAAAACGTGGACTTTGCATTTAGTTCATAAAACCTCTCATTCTGGTTCTTCAAAATTGGCGCAATCTCTTATGTCCGTCAAAAAAAAATAAAAATATTTTTAAAGCTGAATGGAACTCTGACTTTCAACCAAATGGCTTGGAAATGAAAGCCAAAATGCAGACGCCCTTTGTGAAATACAAGAATCAAGCCATCAGTGTCTTAATTCAACATTCAGAAAATGGAAGCTCATCGTCAATAAACATCGAAATCCCTGACAATGAAAAGGTTTCCATCGTAACAGAGATTGAAAATAGTGACAATGGATTTAGTGCTAATTGTAATTTAAATTCGCCTTTTGATATAGTGAGAGATTTTCAAGCTCATCTGATCATTGAAGGTAAATCAAACAAAAAAGCACTGAATGCATACATTGATATTAATAATGCAAGAATCATTGATCTTCATACTAGTAGAACCTCGTTATCAGATGGAATTCAAACAGAAGGAAATGTTCAAGTGTCACCTATTCCAAACGTTGAATTTCAGGTTTCCTTTGGAAGTATCAACGTGCAACGAGCTCTGTTTCATTTTCAGGGAAGGCTGAGTTGTCAAAAATAAAGAAATTTTACTCACATCTAATGTAATAAAGAAAAGTAATAACATAGACGTTACCATAACCATTAATACCCCTTACAAATCTTTGAAGTTTGCTGAAATGTATATTTCAAACGAGAATCATTCATTACAAAAAAGACTTTCATGCCGTATTAATGCAAATGGAGAATTAAATGGTAATATTTCAATAAGTTTTATTCCTTCATCAAAATCAGTTGAAATGCAAAGTTGGTTGAAAACAACTTACACGCCTGAAGTATCAGTTCATTTGAAACATGAGAGGAGCCGAAATTTTACTATAATAACTACCAGCATTTTAAAAGATACAGCACCTATTCTTTCTACGTCTCTTTTATATAAGGATGGAGAAAAAGTTTTATTGAAGACTAAAAGCTTAAACAGTAACGTACTTGATGTGGAAATTTCAAAAGACTTATCTGCAGGTGACTCAAAGAAATATTACTTGAAAGCAAGTGGAGCCTTCAGTCCTTTGTCTATCACAATTTCAACTACCCATAAAGATAAAATGTCTGTAAATACAGAAGTCCACATATGCACAGAATTCAGAGCAAAATATATGTTACACTTTAAATTCCTATCATGAAAATTTAAACAATTCCGATAACTACTACTTTTATAAGAAAGCTACCATAAAATTGGTGAAATCTGTTAAAGGGTATCAGGAGAAAAGATTGGGACAGATTCACTTACAGTTAAGTAAAGCTGAAAATAATTGTAAATCGAAGTTAACTTTTGAGGCAAACGAAAAAGTATTAGGATATGATTTGATTCTTCAGAAAGATGATAATGGTCGCTATTCAGCTGATTGTAAGTTATATCATCCCCTTCGAAATTGTTGGACTGCAGTCACTTATCTGCGCAATGATAATCGTATGAATTTTGAAATTAAGTCAACTCGAGATGTTGATCTTCCTGGAACTAAATTTAGTTTCGAAATTGGAAAAGAATTCGACCCAGAGACGAAAGAGGTTTCTGGATTCTTAAAAATGGGTCATCCTAAGATGCCCCAAGTAAGTTCCTTTGTTATTTATTATTTTATATGCTTTTTCAATTCCTTCTATTACCCCACACTCTCCCTATATATATTGTTCAAATTTTTAATCGTTAACAAAATACTTTTCCTTCATCCACTTGAGTTCAAATAAATTTTTTTGAACTTGTAGTGGATGACACTTGATGTGAATACAGTTTTTCAAATATTAATTCAGTAATTAAATTTAATTAATTAATTTTAGTTTTTTTAGATTTAAGTTGCATATATTTAACAATAGGTGCCGCCAGATAAACTTAAAAAAATGAATGAAAATTATTTATTAAGGACTTTCTGCAATATAGTGAAAAAAAGTAGGAATTGACTTTAAAAATTTTTTTTTTTATATTACTGGTTTTCTAACTTAAAATAATTATTCAGATGATAAGCAAAATAGTTGAAACCCAAATCAATATGAATGATGTTAATCAATGTACTTTTGATTTCGAAGTATGTGATGGACAATTGGCTAGCGCTCTGGCCTTTAGTACTGTAGGCTTCACGTTCGTATTCTGCAGTTGGCATGGATGTTTGTTAGTGGTTCGGGATCCACGTTAAACTGTAGGTCCCTTCCAATTAGCCCAAAGTGTGCAAAAAATGACAGTAGAGGGACAAACCAACACGATCAAAGTAACAAAAAATATACACAGCATTCTTCTGAAAATTCTGGAATTTTTTCTACTGTAAATGAACTGTTGTATGGTAAGGGTAAGACATCGGACCTTATAGACTTTTAGAACATATTGCTAGAATCCATATGCTTGATATATCTGTCAGCGGGACTGTAAAACAGGTATTAAGTGTTTCTAGACCCACGGTATTAAAAGTCATGAAAATATAAGCAGAGGATGGAACAGAAATCTATGTGAGTGAATGAAATAAACAAGCACTGAAGACAGTTTTGATATCTGAAAAGAAGTTAACTGTAGATAAATTGCCTGCAGATTCCATCAAGGAATAACTGAGTATCATTAGTTATTTTTTATAACTATGTGAATAAAAAATTTTATTTTCAGTGATTCCACGAGCATTGATATATCGAAAAATGTAATTTGATCAATTCTTTCACGATGCTTCTCGCAACTCTAGATGACTGACATAAACACCTAAATCATTATTTTAATTGCCTATTAACAACTTTCAAACATGAAAACGTACATTCTTTATTTTCTCTGGGGCCCCCATTGTAACTGGGAAGGAAAACGTGATTGACAAAGATTAAATCAAAATTTCAGGTATTTATGTTTTTCCTAAGATCCATATTCTGTTACATAAACTATATGATATAATACAAGATTACTATACTTTGAGTCTTGCAAATAGAACTGTTCCTTCATTTTTGTAAAACATGACAAGTAATTCTACATCTGTGTCGACCCGCATAGTACAATGTAACAAAAAACAGCAATATTTCTTAGAGTAGATGGAATGGAATCAATATCCATCATTTGCGTCTTTATTGAAGCTTTTTCAGGCAAGAAAAATAAATTATTTTCAAAACTACTGTACATAACGTGCTTAATTCCATTCCATGTCTCAAACAGCCGGTATTTCAAGCAAAAATGCATTTCTACATCTGACTAACATTTATGCTCACGTAAGGAATTTCCACTTGTGTGATATCCATTTGAAAGCCTTATTGTTAAATTCTAAATATTTCTTATAAGTTCATATAATGTATGTTGTCAATAATATTGCAATTCAATAAAGTGCTAGATTCTATTCCATGTCTCAAACAGCCGATATTTCTCACGAGCAAAAATGCATTTCTACATCTGACTAACATTTATGCTCACATAAGGAATTTCCACTTGTGTGATATCTATCTAAAAGTCTTATTGTTATATATAAGAGAAAACAAATACTTTTTTTATAAATTTATATAATATATGCTGTCGATAATATTCCAACCCAAAAACATCTCTTAGTATTTTTTAGTATTTAAAAATCAATCAGTCGAAATTGTTAAATCCTGATATTTTTATTTTAGCTTTGTTTTTACTTTTAAATTTCAATTCTGAATTATATAGTTCATTATAAATACATGTGTTTATTATTATTTTTATAACTTGAAAAAGTGTATGATCCTATTAAAAATGTTATCAAAATAATTTTAACTCAATTTTTTAAAACTTTTTTGTTTTTTTCTTTAATTCAAATTTATATAAATGAAAGTAGAAAAACACAAAATAGTTACTACTCAATAAAATAAAAATTTAAATTTTTCAGCCCATTCTTATCAGCTGTAGATTTCAAGAAGTAGAACAAATGCTGTATAGAGCAAAATTATTAATGCGTTACAATCCAACTGATGGAAAGAGTTTAATGGCAGAAATGACCCCTGAAATACATCGAGAATTAGGAATGAAGACTATAACCTACAGGCTATATTCAGAAGGTGAGCAGCAGTTTCTAAATGGATTATAATTAATCTTTCAAGAAATATATTTTTTTAATTTTTCTAACATTTTTCAGCTTTAAAATTATTTTAATATATCAAACAATAATATTAGTTAATTATAGTAGAAACAAAATTAAAATGAAAATATATTTTGACAATTATTTTTACTTAAATACTAAAAACGAAATCATCTGACTTTTTGACTTGCTTCAATGTTAATTGACAATTAATAGCAATCTCTAACAATGTTACTTACCCATATGACTAAACAATGTTATGTTATGTTAAATGCTAACAATGTTATGTTATGTATGTTAAAAACATTGTTAACATTTAACATACATAACATAACATTGTTAGCATTTATACAACATTGTTTATATAACATACATTGTTATGTTATGTATGTTAAATGTTAACAATGTTATGTTATGTATGTTAAATGTTAACAATGTTATGTTATGTATGTCAAATGTTAACAATGTTATTTAACCACTTGCTTTGCTAAGACTTATGAAACATAGCATAGTAAAATTATAATGTTTATGCATAATAAAAACACCAATGAAGTCAATCTCATTGGGCTTTCTTCACTCTCCTTTACCTTTTCACAAATAGGATATGTAATTTTTATTAAGGATAGTGTTCTTATAGTGAAACTAATGTTCCAGTAATGAAATATTATAAAGATTCTAAGATTTTCATTGAAAAAGTCTTATTACAGACCAAGGTATGGATACATAATTAAGCTTGTCTAGCAAAACTCAAATCATGAAAATACATTAGGATATGAATGGAAATATAGTTCATGTATTGATCATAAGAAAGGAGATTTCAAAATTACTCTTAACCAAATAAATTAGATTTGCTTTGCTGAGACTAATGAAACATAGCATAGTAAAATTATAATGTTATGCATAGTAAAAACACCAATAAATCCAACCCCATTGGGCTTTCTTCACTCTCCTTTACATTTCGATTAATAAGGTATTCATTTTTATTAAGGATAATGTTCTTATAATGGAAGTAATGTTCTTCTAATGTTCTGGTAATGAAATATTATAAAGATTTTAAGATTTTCATTGAAAGAACTTATTACAGAAGGTATGGAGACATCAGTTAAGCTTGTCAAGAAAAGTTCAAATCATGAAAATACAATTGGATATGAATGGAAATATAGTTCATGTACTTATCATAAGAAAGGAGATTTCAGAATTACTCTTAATGAAAGACCAAAGAGCATCAAAATTTCAGTAAGTAGCTAATTGAAATATGAAAGCTTTTATTAATATAACGAGTAATGATCTTAAAGAATGTTTTCAGTTGGCTAGAGATTAATGTGACTGATTTACATTCATATTTATTCATAGTATTCTTCACCATTGGCTAATTTTGAAATCTTTGGAAAAGCTGCTGAAGCTCTAGAACCTGCTAGCTTAAGCCTTGTTTCTCAGGTCAACAGGTTAGAGAAATCCATATTAGAAACTATGGCACATGCACTGGCATAGAAGTTTCACATTCAGGTATGTCCCAAAATTCATTTAATAAATTTTTACCATAAATCTCTAAATAATAAATACTTTATTTATACTTAAGAATACTTTGCACGGGGAATTCTTCTTTTCATATGAAGGTCCATTTATTTGTAGGATGGTGCGAGTTTATTTTCACAGTTTGGGAAGAAATTAGATTACTTTGAAGAAAATAACATAATAAAAGAAGGTTTTTTTTTTTTAAATTAATAAAAATAAAAGTAAATATTAGCTAACGAGTATAATTTTTAAATATGTTGTATTGTTAAGTATCACAGCTAATTTCAGAGATAATTTTCAAAACAAGGTTTCAAGTTAACAAGCTTAAAAAATACATTTTATGTTAAAATAAAAGTATGTAAAGATGAAGTAAAAATACAGGTTACACAATATTGAAATTATCATATACAGTAAGAGAGATATACAGGAAATATACAGAGTTCTTTAATCCGACACGTTCGAATAAGGCCGTGTCTGATTATCGAGTGTCAATATAGTTTTTGATACCAAGATAAATTACTTTAGATAAAAACGTAAACATATACATAATGTGTTTTTAGTGTATTTAATGTGCGTACTAAACACAAAGTACTTGAAAGCACTCGCATAAATTTGAAAGAAACACAAAATAATAGCTTGTCTTTCCAAGTGATAATGTCGTTACCAACTGATGGATTGAAAACGCAAGATTACTAGCAGTGCAATCCCATTGTTACTGAAATTTAGTTTACACACATTAAATTCATCTAAACTCCAAGCGGCCTCACCTGATGCTTGTTTACAGTTACCCACATTTTACAATTACCCTATATATTTTAGAAATTTACCTGAATGACCAATGGTTTTAAAAAGGAGAATAGTGACTTTTCTGTAAGTTTGAACAATGACTGGCAATATATGAGAATGTATTTTACTGATGCATATGTGTTTTAAACTTATTCTAAAAGACATTTTATAATAAGCTGGATTTAAAATACTTTAGCTCGTAGATATTAATAGTATGAAAGATTTAATTGGTTTGAAAAAGTAGTAAGATCTCATTTACTAGTATATTATAAACTATTATTATATAGAATTGTAATATACACACATGCGTTATAATATTATTTGTTAAAATGTAATAATATTAATTATTGACATATATATTTATCTTTGTTTAGACCTTTTCTCAAGAGTTCAGTTTGCTTTAATCAACGAGAAGGTAGAAAACTTCATTTAATGAAAATTGATCTTGACTATCGTCGACTGAAGAGCTTAGACATGAGAATAGGTTTGGATACAGAAAATTATAAACAAATTAACGTGGATATGAAATGGGACAAGAAGAATCTTTGCAAAGCTGCGGTAAATTTTAGTTGAAATTTACTTGTTATTTATTTGTAGCAAATTCTTCAGATAAAACTAAAATTAAAAATATTAATAAATTTCAATATCTTTAAATTTGAAGATTTGAAAATTTTTTCTACCAGTGTTAAATAAACGTGTTTCTTTAAACGAATTTTGACATATGAGAGTAAGGTCCCACTCTAACTTTCTACTCATATACTTTCATTGAAAGATAATTTACTGTTTTTCTTTATATGTCTATATATACACTCATTTTGAACTCATTAAATTAACTTACTATATGCAAACGAAAATTGTGTTAAGCTGAATTATTGTATGTAACTCATTTTAATATACGCCTTATTATTGCTTATAGAATGAGTTGATGGGTCGCAAAAATATTTCTGCTACTTGTTCAGCAACAGAATTAAAAGAATCAGTAAAGAATGAACTGATGGATTTCAGCGAGAATAGTGTGAAGCCAATTGTTGAAGCATCCTGGAATAATGTGAAGAACACCACAATATTTAATTACAACAAGTTTAAAACAGCTGTCTTGGTGCATTCTGCTGTTTTGAACATGACAAAAAGTAGTAAAGAATGCCAAAGAATCCGCTATCTTTTTCTTACAGTCTTTAATGTAAGTAGGTAATTTTTATAGTTTATTAATAAAGTCATAAACTTATTGATAACATTCCTTCAGAATTCAAAAACTTAAACCTTGTGAACAGATAACTCTATTTAAAAAAATCTTTTCCAGTGCTGAAAGAACAAATAAAGAATTTCCTAATTTTAAATGAAAAGAAAGTATTTTCAAAATGTCGAAAAACTATCTCGTGGTTAAAGACATCACGTTAACCAGAATAACATGAAATTTATTAATTTGGTAATTTTCATGCTAATATATACTTTCGCTCTCTTCAAAATGTGGCCTTTTTTAATCATAACATAGCTGAAATAACCGAATTGAAAGTAAATTTTTGTTGTGTCTTGATGGTACTCCATTTATTCTGTTGGGTTCCATAATTTTTTATATGATTTTATGATTATTTATGAATAACGAGTCGGTAACAATTCTTAATCTTTTGTAAAGAAATCTTAAAATGCTATTTAGAACTTCATTTACCAAAGATCATTTTGCAAAAGTATTTG
Organism: Caerostris extrusa; assembly: GCA_021605095.1. NCBI lineage: Eukaryota > Metazoa > Arthropoda > Arachnida > Araneae > Araneidae > Caerostris > Caerostris extrusa. Next base: position 49,152 of record BPLR01009052.1, on the reverse strand, counting down.
TTGTTGAAAAGAAATATGGCAAAAGTAATAACATACTTCCTTAAAATTACTCTTCATCGTCTTTTTATAAAAGTAAATGTGCGCTTCTAATAACTTAGTGCAAAATTCTAAATATAATATAATACAAATTTAAAATAAATTGTAAAAATCCAATATATTTGTTTCATAAGTAAATAATTCAGTTATTCATTTACTATAATAAATTTAAAAATTTTAGATTTAATGCTAAAAGAGTCATTATTTTGAGACTATTTGATTCTTTACGAGATATTTTATGGCAAAATCAAAATATGTTTAATAACATATATTTACTATTAATTGCTATCAAAACTATTCATCGCAAATTATTATCCTTTTAGCTTCATATATTTGTAAACCGAAATTTAAAATTTAGAGTTTTCTGTCAATCCATTTTGGATAAATATCTTGAAATACTCCTTAATATTTATTAAAAATATTCATTCTATTTTTTTTTCTTCCTTATCTTTTAAATTTAAGTTACAACTTATAGAGTTTACTTTTGATTTATATAATTAAGTAGTTTTATAATAAAGTTCTCCAAAACAATATTAGAATATCCTTCTTTGCAGATATATGAAATACAACTCGTTTTAAGCTTGTTTCAGTAATTGATTATTAAATCATATATGCTGTTGTTTTGATTTATTTAGATCCTGCGACCCTTCAAGAGTGCAAATTCTGAAACCTTTACACAACATCATTAGTTGTATTGTTGAAAAACAAGCCCTGTCAATTTTAAAATATGTCCCTGAAGTGTCAAGAAGAATTTGGGAAGCATCGAAGAGTCGTTTACAACATTGCCTAAAAACATATTGCACACCAGGAACTTTTTGCCATAAATTCCTCGATTCCCATCAACAACATAGTAAGTATTACATTTTAAAAATCAAAATATTTATTGATAAAAAAAATGACTGAAATCAAGAGCTTTTTGAATAAGTAAAGTTCCCAAAAATAAGACTTTCGAAAATTTATTTCTTAGAAATAATCCACTTTAAATTCTAAATTTTGTTGTGTAAAATGTTAATATGCATATTTAAAATATTATAAGTATTATAATCATGCATAGCTGTTATTTAAATTAATAAAGGATTACTGACCTCCTTAAGATTACGATATTATTTGAAATGTTTTTGCACGATTTATTGAGATAGATATTAAATTGAAGTAATCTTCTAGCGCGTGATAATTTACATAATTTTTAACATAAGTCGCTTATTATTTTGGGAAATAAATGTTCAAAATTAAATTCATAAATAAAATGTTTTTGCATTCATTTATTATCTGTGTATTGTTATAAATTAAACACGGGGTGTCCCAGCAAGACCAGATAAACTCTACACAGCCAGATTTGTTGCTTGGAATACATAAAAATGCCCAAAGAACTATACCACTACGACCCATAGTTTTCGAGAAAAATGTATGACGTCATATCCGGTTTACGAAAAACCTTTATTCGAAACATGAACATCAGTATTTGCATAATTTTAAATAGGAAGATGTTCGAAATGTCCCCCCCGCATATGGAGGCATGCATGCGCGTCTTGGAAGGCTTGACTGTACACGTTCTAGCATCGTAGTGTCCACAAAAAGTAAACGCACTATGGAGACGAGCAACTAAGTCCATTTCTGAAGTAACTGGGTCTCGATAAATTTGCATAAGTCTACTAAAGTTAGCAAATGGCTAGCACAAATGTTGATAAAGTTACGTAATGTCTAGTCACTATTTTTTTAGTAACGATGTTCATGTTTTGAATAAAGATTTTTTTCATAAAGCGGATATGACGTCATACATTTTCTTTGGCATTTTTCCTGAAAACTATGGGTCATCGAGGTACAGTTCTTTGGGTTTTTTTATGTATTCCAAACAAAAGAATCTGGCTGTGCTGAGTTTATCGAGTCTTACTGGAAATATCCTGTATATTAGTTTAGTTTAATTAAAAAATAATGTAGTTCTTAGTTTCTAAACCTTGCTTATTTCTTTATAGTTCGCTTGAGCAACATATTTCAGCAGGTTCGTAGTGGTACATATAATTTCATACAAGAAGTTCTAGCTGTATTCAACAAATCTCTCAGTCAGTCCTCAGTCTCTGTTATTAACTTCTTCAAGAATATATTCGACAAATATGTTGGCCAGTCAATAATTGTCCCAATTGTTAATTTCAACAAGAGAGTCATTAGCCAAGTAATCAACAAGATAAATGAAGTACTTGATGTAGAAGAAGAATATAAAGCAGCTAAATCACTTGTTTCTAATGCTCAAGAAAAGGTACTTATCTAAAAAAAGCATTTTTCAAATTCATTATGCTTCGTTTATTTTGTATTCGTTTTTAAAAAGTTTTCTCAAAATTTGAATGTATGCATTTTTATAGTAAATCTTACAAAATAAGATGATGACAATTATTGAATCAATTTTAATAACGAATTACGTTGATTAAAGAATATTAGTTAAAAAGTAATCTGAATCGTAAAGGCTGTAATTACTAATTTTCTGAAAAACTTAAAAATTACTTATTTAAAAGTATTAATTTATTTAAAAAAGTATTAACTTATTTAAAAAGTAATAACTTAAAAAATTTTTTTACATTTTTTTATTTTTTAAAATTATTAACTTTTTAAAAGTTTTTAACTTTATTAACTTATTTAAAAAATATAAACTAAGATTATATTTAAATTAGAATTAATTGTTCTTATTATTTTTAAATATGCAAGTAATTGTAAATGTAATAAGAAGTACCTTTCATTATCAACTTTTCATTTTAAATATTTGCCTTTTTAATCTATTTAATTAGCACAGATTTAAAAACCTGAATGAATATAACCTGCATTTAACAATTAAATATTAAATGCCAAATGCATACAGATATGTTTTAATTTTTCTAATAATAAAATTTTAGTACTTCAATTTTTTAAAACAAATTTATATTTTTATTTATTTATTTATTGTTAAATAGAAAATCAATTACAAATTTACCTGCAAAACAGTGAATTGATTTCAGTTTTATAATTATATTTTAGCCTAATTTATTCCTGTAAATTATCCATCATTTTTTTAATGATTATTTGAATGAATCATGCTGCTTCAATAAAATGCTTTATTTTATTTATTCTAGAATTTTGATGAAAACCATTAAATTGATTGATATTTAATTTAGTACTTAATTATGAAATAAAACATTATTTCTTCCCCTGACATTATTACTTACATTATTACACGTTAAATTATTTTAGTTTTACAGTTATATTTTAGCCTAATTTATTCCTGTAAATTATCTCTCATCTTTTTATTGATGATTATTTAAATGAATCATGCTGTTTCAATAAAAGACTTTAATATTTTATTTATTCCAAAATTTTGACGAAAACCATTAAATTGATTGATATTTGATTTAGTGCTTAATTATTAAATAAAAAGTTACTTTTATTTTAATCATTGCTTTATTTTTTGCAGTTGGTACCTGCTTGGAAAAACAATGAAGATATTGTCATAAGTTCCATAAAGCCAATAAAAAGTAGTATCGAGAAAACAGCGAGGAAAATAATTCAAAAACAGTTTCAAATGACGGAATACAACCCTAAAGAGGGAATAATAAAGTTCGTAATTCTTCAGCCATTAGAAGAATCAAAATTTGAAACCGTGAAAAAGGATTACAAACACTTGGACGTAAGTTTTGGAAGAAATAGGTTTTCAAATATTAGAAGCACGGGTTAATTTTTCAGTTGATTATTCTCATGATATTTGAATTAAAATTGCCTTTTTACAGGAAAATTATCGCTAACTATTTAACAAAGCATTGTTTCCCATTGTAATTCTTTACAGTTTGGAAGAGTCCGTTTATATTAAAGATACTTTTGCAATAAGCATTTGAATTGTAAAAAAATTTAATTTTTAAAAATAAAATAAATTTTGATTGGCTTATTATCTCTTTTTCATTAAAAAAATCTTGAAAGTTCCAACCACATGAGGAAGGATGGATGATAACAGGCCAATTTTTAAATTTAATCTGCATTTGTTAATTCACATTTTTAATCATTGCAAATATATAAAAATAGATTTTAAAAATAACAGTTTTAAGCTCCTGATACAACCAACAGGCATCAATACAACCAACATATAACAATACAGTTCCTGATACAACCAACAGATAACAATACAGCTCTTGATACAACCAGCAGATAACAATACAGCTCTGATACAACCAACAGACAACAATACAGCTCCTGATACAACCAGCAGATAACAATACAGCTCCTGATACAACCAGCAGATAACAATACAGCTCCTGATACAACCAATACAGACAAATACAAACATGTATTTGTCCCTAACAAAAGGGAGCTTAAAAATACAAACATGTGTTTTTAAGCTCCTGAGAGCATATACATACATGTTTTAAACATGGGCAAATACATGTTTTATTTGTCCCACCAGCCTTCTAGAATCTGCTGCAAAGCTATAGGACATGGTGAAGTCTACGGTAATTATTATCCATAAAAACGATGAATATTACTCATGAAACAACGAATAATGCTCATGAAAACATCTCAAGTTGCTTAAGCATTTTTAATGGCTTAATTTGCGACACTTTTTTAATGTTAAACAATTAAAATCAAAATAATTTTTTGGAATAATAAATGCTAAAAGTTTATTATTTAATAGTTGAGTATGTCAGTTAAACACTTAAATCGATGATGTTAGTTCAATGATACCTTCTTTTCAAAAATATATAAATTTAAAGCAATATTTTTTATCTGGGATAGTCAACATACACTCGGTTATTGTGAATTTTGGTGATAGCGCCAATGCAATGGAAAGTGCTTTCATTTTCAGAAGCATTTGCTGAACCAAAGTTATTAATATTTGGATCTGATTCTTTTTTCTTACACCATTAAATCCTATTATTTTTGGGCTTGTTTTCATTAGTATACGTGTGTTTATTTTCATGTAAAATGATTCATAAGCAAAAATGAAGTTCAATTTGCCAAATATCCAGAAATTCAAATAAATTACAATCTTTTATTAACTACACAAATTTTCATAAATTAACTAAAAGGCAAAAAATGACGATAAACAAATGTCTAAAACAGCGGTGAATGCATTTCTTTCATTATAAAATCATATTTATAATTGTTAACTATAAAAATCATATTTATAATTGCTTGGCTATAAAAATCATATTTATAATTGTTTAACTATAAAAATCATATTTATAATTGCTTAACTATCAAAATCATATTTATAATTTCTTAGCTATAAAAACCATGTTTATAAATGTTTAACTATAAAAATCATATTTATAATTGCTTAACTATAAAAACCATATTTATAATTGTTTAACTATAAAAATCATATTTATAACTGTTTACTTATAAAAATCATATTTATAATTGTTTAACTATAAATGACTTAATCTAAAGTTTAAATATTGTTCTGTGCAACTTATTTATTTCAGTAATTAAATTTTAAAAAATTAATAGAAAATTATTCGTTTCCCCTGTAGTATATTTACTAATATATATATATATTTTAAATTAAGAAAAATAGGTAAAAAAATGTAAGGAAGAATGATTTGCTGTAATCCAGTGAGAAAATTATTGATTGTTCACCTATTATATTAATAAACTCATGTCAATTAAAAACCGTTTTAAAACATAAATATTTTTTAATCGAACAAATTCCTAGATTATTCTTTCTTCATTACATACTCATTAGTTGGAAATAAACATCTGAATTTGTATGTTTCAAATTTGATTTCCATATAAGTTCATTACTTACTAAGAAATACTTTTTACTTTATCGAGGAGAATAGATAAACATTGAGATCGGAATCGATAAATGAAATTATGCTAGCTTCAAAACTTTCTTATAAGGTCAAGTTGCTCTGTCATCGACAGATTATATGTGTGTATCCTGTATTTCATTTCTAATAATATTTTTACTTAACCTTTCGACTCCTTTTTGCAAAAGCTGTGGGAAATAAGATATAAAAAGTTAAGCATTATCAATGAGATTTCTATGCTATTTGCTATTTTTCTTGTAGGAATTATGTTAACTAATAATTATTAATGTTACTTAATAATTAGTTATAATATTGCACGTTTTTATCTCTAGTAAGAACTGATAATGATGTGCAATAGTACTATTTGTGATTATTTATTTTTAAGAAAATACTTAAACAATAAGAAAAGTTTTAATATTATAACTTAAAGTTAAAAATATTTAGCACAAATAATATTTTCAAATGAATAATATATTAATTAAAATATCACATTTCTGTATATATACGGATTTATTATTTGAGGATTGATTATTTTTGAGTTATTTTGAAATTTTATTTTAGGAATGTTTAATAAAACTATGCATTAAGTTACTACATCATTCTTGAATTATGCAGAAAAATGTAAACTTTTGAATAAATTTTTAATTACAATAGTGTGCATAACAGATTTACTGAATGCACGTTTTGCAAGTTTATATTTAGTGATTTTCACAGAGCTACCATTTTGAAAAAAGCATTGCATTAGATCTATTTTTGCACAAAATTAAATGTTCAAACTTTTTTCCTCTGGAGCAAATACTGTCTTTTTTTATTTATTTATTTAAAAATTTTTTAATAAATTTATTTATTTTTAATTTTTTTTTTATTCATTTTTTATTAATTAATTAATATATTTATTTTTAATTTTTTTTATTTATTTATTTATTTTTAATTTTTTTCATTCATTTATTAATTTTTAATTTTTTAATTTATTATTATTTTTTTTTTTTTTAGATTGTAGAATTTTTATAAAAGTAGATCTACTCTAAACATTGAAAAATACATCATTTCGAAAATTTTAATTTTATAATGATTCTCATTTTCTTTTCTAGTTTTTAAAAGCAATAGTTTTAGTTTCAAATCAATATTTAAAAATTTAACAGAAATATTTTTCAAAAAAGAAGCATGCCAATAATTGTTTGTGTGGTATATTATTTAGATATTCATACAGAAAATGTTATAGATTGAAATTTTTGACACGCCACAAAAAGGATTATATTTTGAGGTTTCAGATCAATGTTATTACTAGAATACGATAAAAAAAGTGGCTTGTTAAATTAACTTTTTGGAAAGTCAAAAACCAATCAAAAGGATTGCATTATTATTTATGAAAGGATAAATTTTAAGGATTAAAAATTATTGTTGGTAGAAATAGACACCAGTTTCGTCAAATAAGACTCGTAACTCAAAATTATAAATTTAGTGTTATGCATATCTTGCAAACTTTAACATTTAGGGCTGTAAAAAGCAATCAGAAATCCGATTTGGAAATGTTGGTTTAAAGAACTAAACGTGAATTTCACAGGGAAATTAGTACATGGGCTTGTTGTATAAAAATGCACATGTAAAACAAGTCAAACTTTGTAGTAGAGTTTAGAAATGGTATGTAGTAAAAAGATATTTCTGAAAAACAAATAAAAGATAAATGGGTTTACAAAAAAATCTGCAATAACATTTGAGAGATATTTTAAGTTCATATAAGTATCTAGATTCTTTTAAAACTGTAATAAAAGTTTCATCTTTCTACTAGAAAAATTATTATAAACACTTGATAATTTACCATCATTTTTGTTACATCTTATAATCTAATCGACATTGAATCAGTTGACTTCTATGTATTAGTATAAGCTTCATTTTCAAGACTTTTTCACAAAAATACTATCTGTAAAATAATGTTCTGCAATAATCTTGAGAGACGAATTAAATAAAATATTACATTACATACATTACACAAAGACAATAAAAAACAGTCTTTAATTAAGTGCAACCTTAAGTAAACTTATGTTTTGTATAATATAATAACCTTTTCTTTATTACTAAACTCTTTGAATATGTAATTCTTTGAAAGTATTTCTTAAGAATCAGAATGTTATCAATTTTTTGCTTTTACATCAAGATTTGCACTTTTCTTTGTAGAGTAGCGTATGCAAATATAAACTTTTTTCCTGCTTTGTAACTGAAATTGTTTACAACTTTTCATTACAAGAATCCAATTTAAAATATATTTTTAATAATATGTACTTTCTTAATCAATATATTTTAATGCCCTTTTTATGAGAAACTGTTTATACTTTTTTTAATAATAGATATTTTATTAATTTTAGTTTATCTGCAGTTATAATATTTGATAGTGAGTACAAATACAAACAATAATCACATTAACTCAAATTATATTCCTAAACATGTACTTTAAAATAAATTTTTGAATCTGAAGAATGAATGATAACTAGAAACGTATGTTCTATTCGATTTTTTAAATTTCAAAAGGAAATGTTTAATAATTAAAAAAGAAAGTGAAAAACTGTCAAATTTATAGCAAAAAAATAGTTTTGAAAATCTATCAAAACAGAACATATATGAACTTGGTGTAGTTTGAAATATTATCTAAACAAGCATAACTAGAATATTCTTCAGTGACAATGGCATGTTCTATCTGCCAAGATTCTTTGCATCACACCTCAGTTCGAAGGTCATTGGTAGGAATAATAATTCTAAAAGCAGGATTATCTGCTATGTTGACACAAAAAGTTTACCAAATTACTTCATTGGAAGTTATGTCTAGTATTTGAACAGATATGGTTATTATAGTTATTATTATTTAAATTTCTAAAGGAAATAATAGGAAATATTTATTTGTCATATTTAGAATTTTAAAAATCTTGGTATTAAAAAAATTATAAACTTTAGTAAAAGAAGTCTTTGGTTTATGGAAGTAGAAGAAATAATTTTTAGTAAACTAGTCCTTCCCCTATCTGAGCCAAAGATAAAGAGATCGAATTGCTGAAAATTATTGATTTGTTTGAAAATAGGATATCGTATAAGAAAGATAATTGTTCTTGAAAAAGCGAGAATTTCGATGAAGCCTTATCAAATTGTAAAAGTATGATATATAATTAATATCATTGTATTGAAATCGTAGTTAAGGTATTTTAAAAATTATACACAATCATCAACAAATAAATTAGTAGTTGATGATTGTGTAAAATTAGTTTAATGTTAATTGTTTGTAAAAGAATTTTTAAACAATATTTAATCGTAATTCATAATATATTTTTTCCTAATTAAGGAATATTTTCAACTGCATTTATTAAAAACATATGATACATAGGTTTATCTAATAAGCTATTTACTACAAATATTGAACACAAATGAAATTCTTCAAAAACCATAACAAACAATATTTAAATTACAGCCTAAATAAGTACAACAAACTAATATTTATAATATTTTAATATCATTTTCATATTTATAATTTTAACTTATTAATATGAAAGTAATTTTACTATATTATTAGAGATAATAATGGACATTTGATAAGAGAGTGTTTTTTGGAGAAATAATTTGAATTGTACTTTTGAATTCAAATTAGATATTGCTATTGTATTTTTAAAAATTTACAAATTCTGTAATTAAAAATGAAGTCAGAAGTCTCTTTGGGAAGTTTAAAAATGCAAGAAACCTTTAGACTATAGCAGCTATCTGACAAGAGAGAATTAATAACATCCTGCAAACGAGATGTAGGCGTTGTCTTCAATATAGGGTCTCACAATGAAAGTTGTCCTTATAATTGGTCTACATGTTAGAAACAAACGTCCTTCTTTAATCTGCAAGAATATAAAACTCTTAAATTTGTATGACCTACATATGAAGAGATTTTAAAATAATATACATTTTTCCGTATATACAACAATTTTTAATTAAGAGTAAGAGACAAAAGAACTCAAATCGGTTAATTTTTTCATAAAATATTTTTAGCAGTGCTGGTAATTCAAATTTTAATTCAATGAACATGCAGCTGTTTTCATTCAAATAACTAATATATCATCGACATTATAGATTACAAAAATAAATCAAGAAATGTAGGCGTAAAGAGATGATAATACTTGAGCTAAACAGAATCAGTTCGGATTCTAGAAGTTCTTAACCGCAAAAATTTCCCAACGAAACTATACAATTGACGTTTGTTTCTTTACTCCATTTACGTCAAAACAACACATTTTTAGTATCTGATTGCAAGGAAGTTGATTAATTTGATAGAAAACCAGCGAAGGATGGATATTTTTCTCGGAAACCATTTACTTCATTTCGTTATCTTTTATTTTTAAGTGTTTATATGACATTTTAAATTACTACACGTGTAGCATTTGTAGCACTAACTTCAAGAATACAGTCAAAGAACTGTAATTTTTAAAATGCCTTTTAAATGTTTGATGTTTTCAAAATTTTTGATTAAATATTTATCATTCCAGTACTGAAATAACATTGAAATGTGAATTATGATATTCTATAGTGAAAAAGGTTTAAAATTTGTTCTTTATAAGAGTAATATGATAACAAAAAAATAGATGTTCGTAACTCGATTATTTATTTATTAAATTGAAGCTGTTATTGGAATTAAAAAAAAAGGTTTTAAGATATAGCGATATCTTTTTCTTATGATGTAAAGCATTTTTTATATTCTAAAATGCGAGCATTTGTGTTGATAAAATTTTGAGTTGATTAATATATTAATCATTCAGGAATAAATATTCTAGACTATTATAATAACGAATTTTTCATTGAAAATTTTATTCCAAGTGTCCAATAATCCAAAACAACATTTTCTGAATTTTTATCGTATTTCATAATAAGTTATTGCATAAATCTAAACAATATTCACATAACAAAGTGATAAATGTTGTTATCTCATTAAACATTCAAATAATAATCTTTATAGTAAAAATAAAATTCATCTGAGGACTAAGATTTTTATATTATTAAAGGCAATAAAGTCATATTATAAAAATATGGCTGCTTGAGGAAATATTAACTTATTTTGAATTTGCTCGAGTAAAAAAATTAAGGATAGAACGTACAAAATTATATTTTCTACAGTAGACTTTTAAGTTACGTAAAAAGAAAAATAGCTGAACAACACAGGCCATAGACCTATTTGTAAGTTGGTGCATATTACATTCATTCATATTTCCCTATATTTATATACTGTGGTAATAGATTCTATAAATAAGGATCCAGTTATCTATTTTTATATTCTTCATGCTAAAAATACTCACGAATATAAGAATTATATATATTTGTATATAGAGTTTTCTTTCAATTTTTTGTTCAGTTATCTTTTTATCTACGATTTGATTCCCTTTTCCATCATTTTCTGCTTTATGATTAAGAAACGGAGTGTTAGTAATAAAATGACACTACTCAAATTCATTCATAATTTGATCTTATAACACTGAATAGCACCTAACTTGGTATAGGGAATAAGGATGACATGGGAAGATTGGGTGAAAATTTTTTTAGTTCTTCTTGTCTTCGATAGGAAGCAATGTGGCGCTGTACAAAGGAATTACAAATAACAAGCAGAGGAATAAAAAAGACGAAGTGATAAATCACGCTCAATTTCACTTCTACATCCACCATTTTCAATTGGATCTGTGTTATTGTGAACCACAACTTGCATCCTCTTCCTAGCATTATCGGGAAAGAAGAGTTACCGCTGAATTGGACTGAGGAAGTAACTTCAAAGTAGCGTGCATTGTGATAACGTAAGACGTTTGTTGAGCTCAACTAGTCTTCGAAATGTATTTTAGAGTTTTCTCTATGTCTTTATAGAACTATATTACCGGCGCTGTTGTCACCTACGTTGACTTGAATTGCATTTTGAATTCTCATCTGATCTTTTTGTAAAATCTCGGCTATATTGTTTGCAACAGTGCCAAACTTTTCCCTATTAGCTACGCGTGAAGCTATATTTTTTCATGGAATTCTTCTTTCCATCTCGCCATTAATCCTCCTACTAACTTTGATGCATTCCACAATTACAGATGATTCAGCAATCATCTGTAATTGTGGAGGATACAAATTTTTATTCGGGAAGTAACTTCAAAATAACGTGCATTGCGATAACGTAAGACATTTGTTGAGCTCAACTAGACTTCGAAATGTCTTTCAGAGTTTTCACCATGTCTTTATAGAGCTATATTAGCCGCGCTGTTGTCACCTATGTTGACTTGAATCGCATTTTGAATTCTCATCTGAATTTTTGTAAATTCTTGACTTATGTTGTCTGCAACAGCGCCATACTTTGCCCTATTAGCTGCGTCTGGAACTATATTTTTTTCATGGAATCCTTCTTTCCATCTCTCCATTAATCCTCCTACTAAGTTTGGTGACGTTCCACAATTACGGATGATTCAGCAATATCAAATTACAGATGACTCTGCATAATGTCAATTTAATTATAAACATCTTGTACTATTATCTTTCAAGAATTTTAGGATATTAATCCTCATCCCCCTCTTTATTTTAAAGTGTTTTTACTAAGTGTTGCCAAGTTGTCAAAAATTAAGTGTTTTTCTCGTTTATTTTTATCACTAATCTAATGACATAATAAACATAGGTGATGAAAAGAAAGGTTATATTTCATTTGATGCGTCAATATTAGTTCGTCAGATGTAATTGGAAAATTTATAAAAAACTAGTTTTTCGAATGTAAATATATTCAAAAATGAGTTTTATAAATTTAAATTAACTAGTAAATTAATTAATAAATTAATAAACAAAATTAATTAATTAATTAGTTTTTTTTTTAATTTTCAATATAAATAGAAATATATAAATACATACTAGTATATATATATTTTTAAAAAATATTTCTAAAAATGCCTCTATATATTATAAAAATATTTTAAAATATTTCTAATTATTTAGAAAATTTTAAAATATTTCTAAAATTTTCTAAAAATGCCTTTATTGCACTAGTGAGAAATTAATAAGTATTCTGATAAAACTATAAAAAAGTTTACCAAACAAAAAAGTACCTAACCACTAAATTTAACTGAATTTAATCGTTTAATTATTGAAAAGTAAGAATCTTTCTAAAATGAATTCAGTAGAAATCGTGCTCTGTTTTAACATGGAAAATCTGATATTGAAAGATTTAAGCAATGGCTTTTTTTTTCATTCCGATAAGATAAAAATAAGTGCCCCTCACTCATCAAAGGAAAAAAAAAAAAAGGTCTATGGCATTTTTATCTCTGCCAAAAAAAGATGTGAGGCGTCTTAGTAAATAGGGAAAACTTTTCCCTCCAGAAATTACTTAAAATAATTAGATTAAAACATCCAGAGATTTATTACGAAAATTATTAACTTAATTATTAACGAAAATTATAAAAATTATTAACTTATTAAATTATTAAGTTCTTAAAAGTAAATTTATTCACGAAAAATATTTTTACACTCGTTGTATCTTCGTTGCAAAGTGAATCTAATTTTATATTTTTTAAACGTAAGATAGAAGAGTAATTTTATTAAGCAATTGGTTATGGATCTTTTTTTTCGTATTTAAAAAATTATATTTAATAAATCATTTAAAAGAAGAGCCATATTTAACTTTTCTAGCTCGTTATTATTATTATAATAATAATAGTAATCATAAAAGATCTGTTTCGTAATAAAATTGACCTGATAATATAATTTCTTGATTTGATGTTTAATTAACTCCATTATGCCTAAATAATAAACCGTATATAACATACTACAGCATAAACCATGCCTATACCTGTACAAATTTAACCATACACATTTCAAAGCAAATTCACAAATTCATTCACAAATTTTCCCTTTCTCTAGAATATAATTTGGCTTAAGAAAAATATTTGGGCTTTAAAATAGTAATTAACTAGTAAGTAATTAAAACTAGCGATTTTTTTTGTATTAGCAGAAGCAAAGTATTCCTTTTTAATATGCTATCATTCAAAATCGTTATCATTCCAGTTATAGCATTCTTTTTTAATCGTCTAGTTGTAATATTCGGTCAATAAAATGACAAATGGCTCTTGGTAAATTATTCTGCTCCTCATTTTTGTAAACATAATAAAACATTCTTTGAATGTCAATTATAAATGTTTGTGATAATCGTTTCATTTATAGGTAAAATTAATCAGTACAGTTTTAGATAGTATAAAAAAAATATCATAAAAGGAAATCTATTTGAATGAAACATAAAAAGAAAATGAGAATTTCCTCAATGAAATATGATGAAAGAAATAGTAAAATATTTGTAAATGAATGATGGGATGTTAAATATTTAAAATATAAACTAATGATCTTTCCCAAACTGATTAGTAGTTGTTTTATTTATAAAATACGTATGAAGAAAGTGTAAGCCTTCAGCGTATAAGACATTTTGGATGCAGTGATTGCTGGTGAGAGTATCTCGATTTCTTGCAGATATTATCGCATATAATAGCCAGTAGATTTACGTTTATTGTTTAACAAACCCATATGGAACATATAGGAAGTCAAATACGATTAACTTATCATAGGTAGCACACTCCCCTTTAGTAGCCATATAAACTACATCAAGAAGAAATTAGGTGAAAACATTCACCTGAGTTTATCTAATAGACGGGTACTCAGAACTCTCTCGACAAAAAAAAAAAAATTCTTTATAAGCAAGTAATAAGGCCCATTTTTATATGCAATCTTATAGGCCCATTTTTATATGCAATCTTATAGGCCCATTTTTATATGCAATCTTATAGGCCCATTTTTATATGCAATCTTATAGGCCCATTATTATATGTTCATTCTTATGTTAATACATGCAGCACCTATCTGGGGACTAGCAACAAACAAATAGAAAGAGGACACAAATCCTTCAAAGGGAAATCTTTCTAATTACTACAAATGTATCCTGGTGTGTCAAAAACAATGTTATTTATAGCGACCACACATCACAAAATTATCCTGAAAATTTTTCCATTTATTTATTAACGCTCAATTATCCACAATAAATTGATCTTTTTTTTTAATTTCACTTCATTACAGTATTTTCACTTACCTCATTTGCTCTTGTTTCAGTGGTCAACAGATTTTCTCCCAAATAACATCGCTGTAGCTCCTTATTCAATGCATTTAAACTTATCCGCATTCTTATGCTGACAAAAATTCCTTTGAGAACTGGAAATAGAGTATCAACATTCAGTCTTCAAAGAAGTAACTGCCATACCACCATACTCACCATTTATGTCGAATAAAGCTCTAAGTTGCATGTAAGATAACAGTGTTTACAACAGTACAATCTAATTCGTATTCAGTCACCATTGGCATTCCCACATTAAACCGAAATTCGTCAGAAAATGTTGCTAACTCCCTTACCATTGTGCGTAATTATGCATCCATTGCAGCTCAATGCATCGAGGAATCACAATTAAAAGTAATCTCCACTAAGAAAACCATATATGCAATTCTTTGTATTGCAGAAGTTGTCGAACTGTCGAAGCATGTAATACCATACATGTAGCAATTTTACATTTTTATAATACACTCGAAAAGCATTAAACTATATATCAATGCACTCCAGTACAGCTGTAAATTTACCATGGTATCGTCACGTTTCTTTTTTAATTGGTGAACTGTTCGGTTCCTTAATCCTCATACTTCCACACTCTGTCTTGATATTATGAAACATTGGAGCAGCAATATCTCATTAGATAATAGCTACTATTGGGTTCGATTTTTAATTTATTTTTTTTTTCGTGCTGATGATGCGCCCGAATTCTGTAATTTTATAGACTATTCTTAATTTTTTAAGCATATATCATTCTACGATAATGACGCATTCTAGTGACTCCAACAGAATATTAATCAGCTCTTAGACAGCAGTGCAATACTTCTTTGGGGAACTCTGAAACTTTCTATTTATATGCCCTCTTGAAAAACTGGAACTATTTTTCCATGTTTATTCATTCTGCTGTTTTTGATAATTTATATATTACATACCACTTAGTATTTCCATTAATTTCCTTATATTCAGAAAAAATCTTTTATAGTATATAATTTTCATAAATATCAGAGTACATTTCTGTCAATAAAAAAAATTGCAGATTAAAATCACCAAAATTCTAATGGATTATATGTGCAGAAAAAACTTTTTATTGTCAATGACATATGATGGTGTTCATAGTTATTAATTTTTGTACTTTCAATTAGATTTTTCTGAATAACCGGAAGACGAAAATTATCGCGTTTCATAAGAGTTTAAAGAAATTTTCTCTTTAAAAACAAAATACTGTAAACATCAAGGGGATAAGTTTTTAAAAACAGAAATTTTCCATGAAAAGAAATATACAGGTCAAACCAAACAGCTACTACGTGTGTGGTAAATGATGCTCTGATAATTTTATTTAACTAATAAAGGGAATATGTATAACAAAGCGGGAGGGAAATATTGGCACACTGCTAACATTTTTCGCATAATCATGTCACCAGTTGCTCAGCTTTTGATAAGGGTGCAAAAACTAAAAAGGGGGAAATATAATCTATATCGATCAACGCTTTCTGTGATAAATCGATATATTTTTCACCAGGATGTCCAATGAGAGTCAACCGAAGAGTTCAAAGGACACAAGTTTCTGGGGTCAAAAGAAGGCCAAGTATATAAGTAACTGAATTCCGGTTCAAGAGAAGCTTCTATCTCATTCACGATGGTCCTGAGATTGGCCATTATTTTTGGGCTTGGATGCCTTGCTGCGGCAGGTAAGTGAAATTATGAAGGATAGTAAAAACTTATTTAATCCAAATTTTCAAAATAGGAAAGATCAAAAATAATAATAATGAGTAATTCATTAGTACAATTATTTTATTATAAATTGGTAAAAACTGTTAAAATTATTTCTCCAATAAATTCTTTCTACTTAATTTGCAAATGGTACAATTGTCCTTTTATTTAAAGCAAATTTTTTTGTGATATCAGCATTAAATAAATTTTGATTCAATTAATATTATTCAGGTAGATTGTGTAATGGATAAAATATTTGTAATGTTTGAATTAAAAATATATAAAATGTAACGGATATAATTAATAATTAATATCTGTAAATGGATAAAATAATTTTTGCCCCATATATTTTGAAAAATATTTTTTTCTCTTATATAAAATTCATTTTTATTCAATGTTTATGTTTGTTCTCTTCTTAAAAAATTATTATTTTGTGATATTTCGAGCATCTGACACCGTAAATTACATTGATGTTAGTTACTGAGTAAAGTTAACTGAAACTGTGTTTTATGTAACAAAAAAATACAGAATGTTTTCGAAACCATATAGCTGGAGATAAAAGTACTTTAAATGCTATTTTATTTTCAAAGTCTAGTTATCGCCTTCCCACCGTATTAACTCTTAAATTGATAAGCTTAGATAACAATAAAAACTTTTTTTCTACTATAACTATGTACATAAACAGTATTGAGGTTTTAGCAATTATTCTGATTTAACTCATTTTTTATGATAACAACCTTTACGAATTTTGAACATTAAATGCGACAGTTTAAGTTAGTTGACGCTCTACGGTCACATTATTGCACACTTTAGTTTAATTAGACCGAGTTTACCAATTAGTTTTCAAAATCAAACTATTAGAACAACGTGGATTCCGAACCAACACCCACGATTCGAACCTGAAGCCTGTGTTACCAAAGACCAGAGCTTTAACCAATTGGCCATCAAGCCGCTCGACCAGTTGGAGAGCACAAAATAAAACTCTATGAAGTTTTGTATAGCAGCTTTAAAGTGACGTGTTTAAGCTTCTACTTTTAGAACACATATTTCACTAACTAGAGGGTATCAAATATGATTTTCTTTATGTACTTGTATAAATAGAAGTTGTTTTATGGAATAACAGCCGGTTTCTGACAGATTGTGATAAACAATCGTTTGCAAAATCAATCCCAGTTATGAAGGCCATCCCAAAATAAGAATTACTAAGATATTGTGAGGATTTGACAAAAAAATGTAAGCAATAACATCAGTACTAATATTAAATACATCGTAAATATAAAAATATGATTACGAATATTAATGAAAAATCACCTTTATTGTTCATTTACTTAAATAATTTACATAGAACTACAAATTATTATTTTAAAACTATTATTTTATAGAATTATAAATATTTTAATAACAAAAAATAAATGCATGAGTGAAAGTTAACATTATTATTTATAAAGTATATTTTTCATTTTTTTTTAAATTTAATTTTGTATGTTTTTTTTTTTTTTTTTTTGTTTTTTACAATCATCTTTTTAACTGGTAGAGGGTTGGTAGGGAGGAATTGAGGAATGGAGTAAAGATAAAGAAAAAAATTTTAATTTATAAGATCAATATATACCATTGAAAAAGTTTTATTGAATTTATTTAAGATGTTTTATAAGATACTGTTATGATCTATGTGAAGATAGCAAAAAATTGAAGTACAATGTATTGATGGAAATTGAAGTACTTACAATTTAGAATTATCATTTAGATGGAAATTTGACTATTAAAAGTCGTCTTAAATCTGAGTATCTTTGAAATCTGATTAACAAAAATTTTGAAACACTTTTCCGAATTCTATGATAGCCCCAGTAAGATTTAAAAACGTTTCTTTGAATATATTGCTTAATTTGACTTAAAAAAAGTAGTTTGTAGTGACAAAATTTTGAATGGGTAATTTCTTCCGTTTTCTAAGGCAAGTAAATTCATTTTGAAGGTTAAAAACAATACATGAAATTGAACTTTTCGTTATAATTTTTTATTAATAAATCAAAAAGAAAACTTAAATTTTTAATTTTAATTCCATTCATTTTACTATAAGAATAAGAACTTAATAAAATAAATTATAGCTGAATTCATTTTGATAGTACTTTAATTTTAAGTTTACTTGGACCAACAAACATTTACTGATATTGATTTAAGCAATCATTTAATTTGTATTTTTATGCAGATTCATTTAACTTAAAGTCAACCGACTCTTAACAGTAAGATGTTAATAACAAATAATATATTTAAACCAAACAGAAAAGAAAAATAATCATTTGTAATTAATCTAAATTAGGACGAACTAAAATTATTTACTAGAAATTTATAAAAAGTAAATTATATAATAATAACATACATGTCATTTATAAATGAACATTTATTATGAACTGAACTAAATGGCATGTATTATGAACTAATACATACCATTTTATATTTCAGTATTCATTTTTGTCTTATTTTAATTTTTCATTTACATCATTGTTTCCATTCTTATTCTTTTTACCCTTTTCTATAAAATTTATTCATTTTTTTCGTTGATTTTAAGCATACCTTTCACGGAAAAAAACATTATACATACAAATGTTTCAATTTGCTCATACATACTTGATATTGATAACTATGAAAAGATCGTCTTTCGAACAGGTTATTAATTAACTAATCTTAGTGCAACTACAAATAACTATACTCTAGTTTTTCTCTTCTAAATTAATTATTATTTTAGAAGTATATTAAAAAGCCAACAAAAATCTTTTCATTTTAAATTGAAAATGCGTTTAAATAGCCAATTGTTTTTAATTTTGTTAAATCTGTTATTACACAAAAGCATTTCTTTTTTCAATGGATCACTCTATATGATTAAATGGTTAACAATTAGCTTTTGAGGGTAACTCACCTAAATAAGATAAATATGTAAGCATTAATCAACCGTAAGTTTTGTAGATAACATAAATTTGTTTATGGTCAAAATTACCTGCGCAATTGTACGCAACTGAATAAACAATAGCTTATCTTTACTATTTACTTACAAAATAAGTCAAATATTCTGAGATTCCCCGGACTTCTACAGAACGTGCACAATCTTAGAAAATTATTTTTCTATCCAAGGTTGTTTATTTATATCATCAGATATCAGTCGAACGTGACTAAAATTACGGTTTCGAAACAGAAAGATGTACTTTAGATCATTTTTTTTCAATTCTCCATATAATTTTATGTTCAATTTTGATAAATGATTTGTATAGTAACAATCTTCCTATATTACATAGGAATATACAGAGATTACAAAAACACATATGTAAACATTATGTAAACAATTACATAATGTTTACAGAGGAAGACTTTTATTACATAGTCTTCTATGTAAAAATTATTAGAAACATCAGAGTTTCTTTGTTGTTAGAGAAGGCCATGGTCATAATAATACATTAAAATGCATCTGTTATCTATAAATTTTCAACTACTTGCTTTCTAAGTAAATCTATAATTACAAGGTCAGTTTCCTACCTAACTAAGAGATAGTGATGAAATGCATACTCTTTCTTTTTATTGAATAAGCCATATAACAATATTCTCTACTTGTTAACAAAATTATGAATTTTGAAAAATAAATTATTTTTATCATTTAAGACTTGGCAATGTATTTTTTCTGATAATCTAAAACTTATTTTTGATATACATTTGAAAATAGTATTCTCATCAAGATATCAATATATGTACGAATATTTTTTAATTGGTACTCTTGATATTTTTTTTTAATAAAATGTTAGAAATTTTGATGATATATTGAAATTCTGATGGGATATTTATAAATTCATTACTTTTTTTTGGTTGCTGAGTATTTTTCAGTCTTAGAAATCTTTTAAACTTTTCATATTCAGAAGTTGTCGTTGTCTTATTTTATACAGCAAATTAGATTAAATTTATAATATTTCCAATCATCTGAAATTTTTTATTCTTTAATTAAAATAAAATTTTTGTCCTCTTCACAAAAAGAATTGATTGTTTCTATACCATCAACATCTAAAAATAATTAACATTAAGTTTGCATTACATAAATAAAGTCGTGCAATAAAAGTATTTCAAAGAATTAAAACCTTAGTCATGTCCTGTTAGAACATAATTTAGAAAAAATCACAAACTTTTCCAGACGTCTGTGACTTTTAATTGCATAAAAATAGCGTTTAATTTATTACTCCTTTTAAAAAAAAATACTTTTATATCATATAGTATTGAAACATTTTCCCTTTTGTAATAAAATTATAAGTAAGTTAAAAAAGCAAAAAAAAAAAATAATTTTTTCAAATAGCAAATTAATCGAATTAAGTATTATTTCCAAGAATTATGAAACTATAATTAATATTATAAAACTATTTCTAAGAATAAAAATATTGTATAACTGAAATATTTTCTTTCAAATCGAGTGACTCCTTAAAAATTAAAAAAAAAAAAAATGTTTTGGGATACTCCTTTATTTAAAATAATGTAGAATGCATGTATATTATTCTTTTTATATGAATAATATTCTTGTGTTAACTTGAAGATTTATTCTTATTTATATCCTTTATTTCAGGACCCGTGCCATGGGATGACTCCAAATGTGCCCAGCAATGTAATGGAGGTAATGAGAAATTTTAAGTATTTTATTAAGCTGCTTATGTGACTCCTCATTAGCACTGTTAATATTGAATAACTTACAATAAGTAAGTAAAATATATAAAAAATACCAGCAAACAAGTCTTTGAATTATTTTTTAATTAATTTTTTATATTAATCATCTTATTTAAGTTTTTAGAATTATGTTTATTTAATTTTTATTAATTTAATTAATTTTCGTTATTAAAAGTTCTAATTTGTTATTACTTTTTAATATTTTTGTTATTATTAAGAATAAATAATTATTTTTGTTAATAAAAATTTTTGTTATTATTTAAAGGGTTTTTTATAAAAATCCCTTTTTTAAAAGTTGCTATAGTTTTATTAAAAGATCAAAACTTCAATGAAACCAAAGCTTAAATTTTAAAATATATCTTCAAAATTTGCCTTTGAAAAGGACTCAAAATATCAAGTGCCCAAATTCGAATTTTTGGCTGATAAAACTAAAGATAGAAAATAAACATCATCATATAACTATTGAAAATTTAAGGCATCAAAGTATGAAGAAGATGAGGTTTATTTTATATCATCGAGATTTTATTTCATCAAAAATTAATTATTTTAATTTATTTAAAACTTAAATAAAACTTTGATTTAATTCATAAAAATTCAATAATGCCGAGAATTTTTTTATTTATTTACTCTCTTCTCTACTATGTTTTGCTATACATTATTTTTATTTTAATACACTGGTAAACGATATATTTTTTGTAAATATGTATAATTTAGTTTCATTCTGAAATCAACTCAATTTCAAACCTATATTTTCAAAATGTATATTACTTGCAAAAGTTAAAAGACAAAAACTGAGCGACTAAAGTATTCTACTTTTAGAATGAAATTCTAGTAGCTACAATCTTTACCCCATTTACTAAATGGATTGCTTATAAGATATGAAATCACTTTTTATATTTTTCTAACTCTCTTCTTTCTTACTTCAAAATTATGTTGTTAAAAATAGCATTGATATTCGAGTTAAGTTGCTTTCAAGCGTTGATGGACGATGGAAGATTCTTGTGCATTTTTTATTTTTATTCTTGTTTCATGACCTTGTTTTTTATGGGATGTAGCTTATCTTCCATTCGAATTTTTCAGTAGTGCCGTGTGATAAAATAACAGATTTCACATACAAGATTTTTGATTTTACTTTTACTTTGCATAAGTGGTTCTGATAAAAGATATTTGACATCAATGCGATAAATTTCATTTTTATCATATTTCAATTCAAGATTATCGATTTTCTACGATATACGTGTAATTTATTCAAGATTATATAATAAATATGTGTGATACGAGAATACTTTTAAATTCTAAATGAATTATATAAATTTAATTTTTATTTTTTTATCTATTTTTAAGATAGAATATAAAAGAAATTAAAGGAAAGACTTAATGAAAAAGGAATAATTTAAATTTCAGATTTTCAATTTAGCAATTTAGAAAATTTTAAGAAGCATTTAATGGTAGACATTTTAAGGTTTTCAATTTATCAATGAAAATTTTAAGAAACATTTAATGGTAGACTTTTTAGAATTTTAACTTTGCAAATAAAAAAGCTGACAAGTTGTTGTGACTTATATTTTAAATTCCCATTTTTTTAAAGAATTTATTTGTTCATAATTTTAACAGATTAGGTAATGATTATTGTATTCATTTTATATAGAACTAGTAAATAGAAAATTCCTACATTATTTTATAAAGCATTTCCCTCGAATTGTTTCTAATGTACAATGTCTTAATTAACATTATGTTTTAGTTAAAATAACTTAAATAATATCAATAAAAACTGTATATTAGAATCTTGTTTTAAAAATCCATCTAAATTTGATAAATAATTTAAAGGTTGTCATCTGCGTGTTTGACATTTAATATGAGTGGACTTGATTAATATTAATAAACATTTAAAATAATTAGAGGTTTTAGTATTTTTCAACAGAAAAAAAAAACCCATATCTTTTATTTTGGTGCAATATTCTTATTGATTGGACTCTATAGAGATAATCACAGCTTTTTACAAAGCATTTTGCAAATGATTATGAATTTAAATATTTAAAAATAATAATCAGTAATAATAATTCACTAAGTTTAAATCTTATCGAAAACAGTATAAATATTCTACAAAAATTTAATACTATTATATAAAAAATATTATAATTAAAAATATTATAATTACATCTAAAATTTAATAATATTATAATTATATCTTTAATACTATTAATTAATGCTATTATAATACATCAAATGTAAGAATTATTCTAATTATTGCATGACTATGTGTTACTGTATAGCTCTTTTAAATCTCCAGACGCAGGTAACGGACAATATTATTATACTAATTCACAATTATTCTATATATTTAATATTATTATTATAATTCACAATTATTCTACAATCGTTGCAAATATTTTTGAGGATATTTAAGCTTCAGGAGCATTTCTCTATTGATATACACTGAGGACTTACGATAATGTTATTAAGCTACAAGTGCATCGTTAAAATTATGATTTTCTTTTACAATCCCCTAACGTATTTTTTATAAATAATGAATACAAATAACCCACGATTTTCTACAATAAAAAATAACTAATCACCTATCCCTGAAGGATTCAAAATTCATCTATTTAATTTATAATCTGAATGAAAAGGCTTTCCATGTACTTTAAATTTTTATCATCTATATTAATCACAAACTTTTTTTCATTGAAACACATTAATGTTTCAAAGTAAGCTACAACAACTATAAAAAAATGTCTAGTAGAAAATTTTTTGTTTCATTTTAAAGCTTGCGAAATTTTTATGTTATTTATTTTCATAGAATGTTTAAATAGTAGCATATAAAAAGTCATTATTTTGAAAATAATGAAACATGTTTAAAAAGAAACCACAAAATTTTATATAGAATTGGATGAAACTACTCTTAACAATTTTTTTTTTAAAATTAATATTCGAAGTTTATATATGTTCGGCGTAAAGCATAAAGTTTTTTATATGATCTCTATTTCTTACAAAATTTCTTGTCGTTTAGAACAAAGTATCAGTATTCTGAACAAACATCTTATATTTATTCATTTGAATCTTCAAACTCACTTGAAGCAGATGGAGCTTCAGATTTATCTATGAGCATGAGAGCAACAGTTAAATTAACTGCTGTCTCAAAGTGCGAAATGGTATTGCAGGTAAGTTTTGAAATTTAAAAGTTGGTCTCTACTCCCCTATATAAATTAATTTAAACGAGCAACATCACTGTTATTATAACAAGTCACTTTTAAAATAAATATAGCAATAAAAATAGAATAGAAAGAGAAATTTTCATGTAACTAAGATTATTTTTTCTAAACCAGTTAAGTTATTAATTGTTTCTAAGAAATAATTAGCACGTTGCTAAACACAAAATAAAAAACAAATTTTAATAAATATATATATTTATATTTTGGTAACTTGAGAAAAATTACTTATAACTAAACACAATATTACACGAAAATATAAAAATTAAACTATTCTAAACTATTTATGTTAATAGCCTAAGTAATGTAAAAATACTTAAAGTAAAATGATTAAATAAATAAAAAAATGATTAATAATGTAAAATGTAAAAAATGATAATAATGTTAATGATAAAAATGATAATGTGAATAATGTAAAAAACGTTTAATAATGAGTAAAAATGATTAATAATATTATTATAAGTCAAATATGTGATTTTATTGATTACAAATAAATATCAGAAAAATTATTATTTTATCAAATAGAAAAGTTGATATTGCATGAACATCGAAAGGTTGATTACCCTCCTTATTTGTAAAAGCCATATTTATTTATTGGTTGATTTAATAAAACATCACAGATGGATGTTTCATCACAAATTTTATTCAAAAAAATTTGGAACTAAATTTTTCTGACATAAATATAAAATAAAACAAAATAAGGTAAAATTCGAATATTGATGAGATCTAATAAAAAAAATTATGATTTGGTAACAAAATAAGTATAATTTAAAAATCAATTTTCGTTTTTTAGAAATTCTTTGCCATATTCCAAGAAATAAATGCTATACGTTAGCAAAATAAAGGAAATCTAAAATAACTAATGCAGCAATCTGAAATTTCTGTTAGAAAACTAATTATTTTTTTAAATGTTTCAGATAACTGATGTTACGCAGCAACATGGTCCAATACAAGAAACTTCGTCAACTTTTATTGATGAATTAAAAAGAAATCCATTGCCTTTTTCATGGAATGATGGCAAAATTGAACACGTCTGCCCTAGTCCTGAGGATTCTAACGATGTTAATAACATCAAGAGAGCCATCATATCAGCCTTCCAAAATACCATGAGAAGTTTTGAAGCTAACTTACTTGAAAAGAAGTAAGTATTATTCAAAGCATTTTTTTCTTATTTTAAGCTATGCATATTTGGCCTCTTTTAAATAGGATGTAATCATGTTTTAGGTTGATGTTCTCGGTTCCTGCGATACGGAATATACAGTAAAAAAGAAAACAAGAACGATAAGTTTGTTTTTACAAAACAAAAGACATTGCTACCTGTACTGACCATATTAAAGGACAAACTCTATTGCTGGCATCATTTTATGAATCTTCATCGGTAAGAAAATTATAATTTTTCTTATTAATAAGTATATAGTAAAATGAGGTTCTTATAAATGTTTCATATTTTCAACTTCCTTCTTTTATGAGTATATTTTCTAAGGCTAGATTTCAAAACTAGTAGTATTTGTTAGTTAAATTTACGCTTCTTCCATTAATCAAAGAAATTTTTTAGGATCCAAAATAAACCATTGCTTCTGTATGATGCGGAATAATATATATAGGAATACACAGGTTACTAAGCGAATGTAAATAAATTGCGTATGAAAGTCATACAAATATTAATATTATGAAACAGAATTATCCTTTATTATATTTCTCAACAGTTTTCTTTCTTCTTCAATTAATACTTTTTTAATCCTCAAAGAAAAACAAATATTGTTTAGTGCCTCCTATTAAAACAAATATACAAAGTACTTTTATGATAGTCCAATTTTACCAAAACGGAAATTTTAGGTTACTTATGATGTTCGTTTGAAATTAGATATTTTAATCCTTCAAAATTAGAAAACAGAACATATCTGTCTGAACAGAACATATAAAAATCTGATATCATAACCACATTTAACGTAATTAGTAGATACAACCGGTAATAAATGTTCGAAATATTTTTGTGTTACTTTTTTTTACAAGATGAAAGGGAAATTGTCTTAAAAAATCTTTAATTAATAATCTTAAATTATCTAAAATAACCTTTAACTAATAATCTGAAATTACCTTAAATAATCTTTAATTAATAATCTGAATTAATCTTAAAAATCTTTAATTAATAATCTGAAAATATCTTAAATAATCTTTAATTAATAAGCTTAAATTATCTTAAATAATCTTTAATTAATAATTTTAAATTATCTCAAATAATCTTTTATTAAATCTTTTAGCATCAACAACATCTACCATTTTTATCTGGAGAAAAATTACACTGTGAACAGACAATTAACAATGGAATTGTTGAAGAAGTGACATGTGAAGAGAAAGCAGCTTTTAAACCACTTATGGATCTTGGTTATACTGTGGTAAATCAAGGAGTATTAAAATTAAAAAATTATCCAGCGAACCTGCTTCTCGTATTCAATGTAAGTATATATTTAAATCAGTTTTCGGTAAATGAGCTAACTAGCATTTAATAAGGAAAATGTAGCATAACAGAACCAATCTTAATTGAAAATTTTGTAATTCAACAACAGCCCGTTTTATGTTGATATTATTAGCTAATAATCCTGACAAGATTTTTGTACTCTTAAAATATGGCTTATCTATTTATCTTTCAGTATTTTTTTAATTTTTTGAAAGGAATAGTAATTTTATTTCAGTTTAAAGCACTATCTCCATAGAATTGCGCTGACCCCTTAAATTTTAGTATAGAGTAATATGCTTCGTCTAAATTGTATTGCGCCATGGTTCTCAAATGGTACGCTATGGAACACTGGTATGCCCTGTGGTATTCCAGAGAAATATGTGCCCAGATTTAAATATATAGTAACAGAAAATATAAAAATAAATATAATATTTGTCAGTTTTTCCGTTCAAAGATAGTTGTCATTACAAACAACTAACATTTCTGGTTGCTTATCTTTCTTCACATAAAAGAAGGCAAACAGCAATAATGCTTCAAATAAGATTTCCGAAAAACTAGGAGCGGTAACTTCCATAGTTGGCTAATAAAACACTAGAGTCCGTGGGATTTTTAAATTAAAAAAATTGCCATCGTTGACCCAACCGTCTGTAAGTATTAGTCTGTGGAGTTAATCATCTTGAATACAAAAACTGTGATACGTTAGTAGCATATGCTTAGATGTCAAACATTTGTGTATAGTGGGCCTGCAATTATTTGTAGGTTTTTATATGCGCCTTTTGTTTCTTTTAATTTAAAATTTGACATTATAACTATTTATTTTCTGAAGAATTATCCAGCAGCACTAAAGAACGTATCAGAGATTTTTGTTATTAGAGATCATTTTGTTCGAAATGATAGCATTTTCAAAAGTGAATATCTGCAGACCATCTTAAAAATAAACTTTAATTCTTTTTAATAAGAAATTAAATTAGAATTGGAATAGCTTTGACCAAATGTATTTTCATCTACTTATATCTTAGATTGAATTATCTAGTAATAATTCCCAACAACTACTATGCCAACCATTATTGGTACAAAATAATTTATTTATAGATTAAAATATTGTTTAATTTGTTCATTTTTAGATTTTCTATTCAATATTTGAGCAAATTTACTTAAATGTCGCTAAGTATGCTGGTTTTTTTTTTTAATACTGAGCATTTTGTTTCAAAACAGTAAAAGTCTGTAAGTAGCATTTGTATATTTAAATAGAATTTTAATAGCGTTTACGCACTAGATTTTGTATAATTATTCCTTAGGTATGGTAACTGATCTTGGTACAGCAAAATCAAAATTGTAAACTTTTAATATATTATTTGAGAACAGTTAAATATAAGAATGAAAACCAAATTCAATGGTTACTTCATTATTATTTGAATAATTGTGGAAATGTATCTTGTGAAAAATAATCTTGATCTATACTTCAATGAGAATACTAAAAGCATATTGTACTTCACCCAAATCTTAGGTATCTTCTATTTTTAGAGTTTATTGCTGTTATAGACATTAAAAGCTTGGAAGAACCCTAGATTCATGTTGGAATAGACAAAAATTCTATTTATTAATTTCAGTCGTAACTTAAGAACATAAATGGGATAATTTATCTCTATGGAAAACTATATTTTAACGCAAATAAGTACAATAATTATCAAAGTGAGCAAATTTGTAGTAATAAATTACAAAATACAAATTTCGTATTTTTAGGAATGTAAATATATTAAATTTTCTTATTTTAAACATTCAAAAGGATTTTTTACCTTCAATAATAAAGAAATCTATACCAAATCTATATTAAATTGTATGATAATACAATTAAAATAGCTCAATAATCTTCCATAAACCACGAACTGCAATTATAAATCAGAGTAAGATATATTGCAAAGATAAATATATGGTTAAGGAGACCTTGAACTACTTACATAGTTTTCTAAGAAATCAAGGTCTTGTCGATTGACCTTTCAAGCTCAGTTTAGAGTGCAGTTCAAAATGTCAAAAATATTATCTCCATGCTCACTTATCGATATTACAAATTTCATTCTGCTCTCACCGGCTAAAATCTTAAGTATCATCAGTAAATAAAGTATCAGTGGATCATCGTCATGAATGAAGCAATGATGTCCATTCCCAGTTTTTATAGATAACTGCTAGTGGAATGCCATTATCTAATCAAATTAGGTCAAATAATTTTAAAGAATTAAATATCACTGAAATTTTATAGAATGGATCAAAAAAAAATTTTCAGAAATATTATTATTTAACTATATTGAAATAGTCACTCTTGTTTTTGTTATTGTAGATGGCAATTTTTATTTTTTTAACAATTTATGTTGGAAATAATACAGTAATGCTTAGTAATTGTTTGAATTACTAATAAGAATACTATTTGATTCATGAAGTAGTTAATGAATATTTAATCACTATATTTACAAATTTAAAATAACTAACGAAATATTATTATATTTACTATATTTTAAAAGAAGTATAATAAAATGTGATAAATAAGAAGTTCATTTATCACATTCCACTGAAGTAATAAATTTAAATTGATATAATGTTTTATATTTAAATATTATATAGAAATTATTTCAAGCAATGAATTGATTAACAAAGTATTTCTGTATTTAATTTATATTTACATTAGTGTTGAAAGGCTAATTTATTATTCTGCGACAAGGTTTGTTTTAATTCTGGATTTTTGCTAACTTCCAAAGTTACAATAAAAATAATTTAAATTTGACCCGTTGTACTTCATTTAGTTTATCCAAAAACGTTCTTTTATTCCTTTCTGCCTTAATTCTTCAAACAGATTCTTTAAAATACTATTTCCTAATTACCTATCTTGAAATATTTTTCTATTTTATTTTTAATTTATGGGATGAAAAATTTATCGTGCTAGTACATGATTTTTTTCACATCCCTAAATTTTAGCCAATGCAATTAAATATCAATAAAACTTGATGTTGGGAAAACAAAATGCTTAAGAAACAAACATTCTTTTATATATTCCTCTACTGGACAGTTTGATTTTTAAAAATATATATTGTTCTTCGTTTATCTTACAATCAGAAAATATTCTTTTATACATCGCTCAGCCAAAACATTAAAACGACCATGGCATTATCGTTTACATTGAACAACCATTTACATTATCATTGACATTAAATGTCCAATATATATCAGGTCGATTATACAGAACGAAGTAGTTTTGAGGTGTTTATTCATAGGCCTCATACAAAGCTATGTTAAGAAATTATTCATATCTTACAACATTAAAAAAGGTAAGGATTTATCTAACTTAGAGAAAGCAGATCAATATGACCAAATTTTAAGGTAAAAATATTTTGGAAATTATATATTTGCTATGCTGATAGCATCATTTAATCGTTAGTATGTATCAAAAGTTGTTGCAAACAGCTTAAACATCTGGTGGATACAGGATCAAAGCTAGTAACAACTAAGGTGAACGAAGATTTTTTCGACTGGATAATAGTAGTGATAGTAACTGCCTGTATCAGTGAATTTTATACCTTTATTAATAATTTTTATCATTATTCACCTTTGACTAAGTGTCTCCAGAGCTGACGTCCTATTTCCGTACTTATTCTACTTGTGTTTTCTCAATATAAAACTCATACTGTGGCAGATAAGTCTACCCATTTGACTACTGAGTAGTAAAATAAGGTCCCTTAGACCGCCTTATCTAGTTTTGTTCTACATGATGTAAATCAAACATTATTTTGTTAAGTAATTAACATCAATTTTGTTTTTACATGATTAGAATAAGTTACTGAAAAACTTTTTAGTCTGAACATCAACATCATAATGAATTTACCGAATCTAGGACATCTTCTGCCACAATTTAAACCATACTCACCTCTTCAAAGTTCCTATATGTGCCATTTATTAGGCAGGGGATTTTAATGTCTTGGCTGATAGTTGTATTTTAAAGTAAATAAAATACAACTCTAATGTAGTAAGTGCTGAATAATATGCAAATACACTAAAGTATTTCTACATAAGTACTTTCACGTGAGTGCATATAGCATGTTACAAATCATGTTACTCTGCTGTTGTATTAATGACTTGCATATACTTTTTCAGATAGAGCACCACAAAAGGAAACTCTGGTTTTCAAATATAATCCAACTTCCCGTAAGGACGACAATCTAGAAGCAGAAGCTCAAAATGTCTTAAGACATATTTGTTCTCACTCTGAAGAGCTTATTACGAAAAATGCAGCACATTCTGTTCATAAATTAGTTTATATAATACGTAAATTAAGTGCAGCATCGCTTGAAAGAATATTTCAGTCTTTGAAGAATAAGCAGCTCTGTAGCTCAAGAAAAACCTTGTAAGTATCTTAGCATGTTTATATTTTACATGATTTCATTATTTAACATATTAATAATTGAAATTCCATATATTTTCCATTTACAAATTTTAGATAATGTTTTTAAAACATTCATTAATCATACTGTTGAAAAGTCAATTACAATTTGACTAAAGCAAAGCTAACGTTTTATCGTTGCATTACGTAACGTTAACGTTACACAACCATTTATCGTTACGCGAACGTTTTTTAAACGTTTTACTTTCTTATAAATAAGATTTTTTTACGCAAAATATTCACAATTGAAATATTTCTATTAAATTGTTTAAATAGATAAAGAAATCTATTCATCTGTTTAATTTTTAAATTAACTTCTCATTTAATTTTTCAATCTTTATATGAAATAATATATGATATTTCAGTTTTATTATTTTTTACTAAATTTCATATCTTGAAACTTTTCAACAAAATATTACTATTTTCAATTATAAATATAGCCTTAAGACCTCATATTAAAATTAAAAATCATATACCATAATCAGCTGAATTAAAATAAATTGTATGAAGTTTTATAAAAGTATCTGAACTCAGGATAAATTTATTAAATGATCGCTTCAATTTTTATCATAAAAAATAATTATACAAAAGCAACTTGTTAATCTTTTTATAAATTGCTTATAATAATAATTCAGATTTACAATATTACTAGTTTCTTATACTATCACCTATTAATTAAAATTTTCTTTTAACAAAATATGTGTTTAAATTATTGAAAAAATTTGGAATAATATACATAATTCAAATAATTAGACATTTAATACTTCACAAACAATAACAAAAGACATTAATTATTTGAGAGTTGGTTTAAAATTTATTTTGTTTTATCAGAACTATCTACCTGGATGCTTTGAAAGCAGCTTCTTCTGGTGGCTCTATAGCAGTATTTTCAAAACTTATTGCAACTGGTGAAGTTCGAAAGACAGATGCATTTTTGTGGTTAACACTTCTGCCATTTACTTCTTATGTTGAAGAAGAATCCATTGCTGCCACTCTTGTAAGTTTCTTCACATTTACATTAGAATGTATTTTTGTCACTTTTTTCCTCTTTGAATAATTAAGTTCAGAATTGGTTTGGTTTGTCTGCAGTTATTTTGTGCATATTTTAGGCTAATTAGACAGGAACCAACAATTTAACGTGAATTCCAAACCACTAACAAACATCCATGCCAAGATTCGAATCTGAAGACTGTGGTACCAAAGGCCAGAACGCTAGGCAATTGGCCATCAAGCCGTCAATAAGTTCAGAATTATAATAATGATTATATAATTTATATACTATTAATTTCTGGAAAATATACCTCAGCAAGAGTTACAATTCATACAAAAAAAATGTTATTATATTAAATTTCATAATAATTTATGATGCATAAATTTTTTACAATTTAAATCACTAACAATTTTTGATGTTATGTTAAAAAAAATTTATTTAACATTTTTTTAATATTTCTGTATTTCTCCTTAAAATTTCAAAATTTAATGATAACTTGAGAAAATGAATTGTAAAGACTGTACTTATTTAGTCATGTTAATCAATCTATCAAAACTTTTATTAGATTAATTCTTTATTATGCCACCTTAATAATTTAACATTGACACTATTTATATTTCATCTCGATATAAATCGCATTCTTCCAGTAAAATATATACAATTCATAAGTTTACAAACTAATCAAAAACTTTAAAGAAACTTATCAAAACTAAACACTAGAACGAAGGCTAACATTTCTTCATAAATTCGTCTTGCTTTAAACAACGTAAGCTAAAACTCGTATCATTCAACGTGTATCATTCTGTTAAATTAAGTAAGGTAATAAATTTATATATTCAAAAAGAATATCTCCCCATTTGCATACAAGTATTTTGTTTTACTTTTCTTTTCTTATTGAAATGTCCTTTCTTGATTTGACTTGACTTTGACATTTATACTCGTCATTTTTCCTTCTAACAGCCTTTACTGAGGAAAGAAACTGCAACACGCCAAGCCCTGTTAGGTGTGTCCTCACTGGCCTACAAATATTGTACAACTCGTAGTAATTGCGAAAATTCTAACGCAGTGAAATCTGTCTCCTCTAGTCTGAAGCAATTTCTAGGGATAAGTGTAAAACTTCAAACAAAGATGAAGAAACGCAGGTAAGAATAAAACTACTCCGATTTTTTTTACCATGAATTTTATTTAAGAAGACATTTTTTGAAATCTTTAATTATTTTTATAAAAGTTTTTTTTTTTATTTTCAAACCGTAACTAAATTTTTAAAAATAAATATAAAAAATGATTTCAATCCAAGATTTTTTATGTACATACTTTTCAATTCCTTTATGTAGTTTAAATTGCATTGTATTTAAGAATACAATATATAAAAATTTTTAGACAAAATAAATAAAAGTAATACAAAGACTTTTTAATTAAATTCTTATTTTTAAAAAAAAATAGAAGTGAGTAATCAAGGCTTATTATTGTTAACTCTTGTATGAAATCCCTTTTATAGGAAATTTAAAGTTTACATTTTGAAAGTATACAAACTCATAAATTCAATCATAATTTAATTTCATCATTATGTATAATAATTGATATTCAAATTCAAACAATTTTAAAACTTTCAGACATTGTTGTGATTACTAGTAAACTTCTATATGTCCAAATGCGAATACAAATTAATATAATAAAATTATGACTTTTAATTTCAAATAAATATACCACAGTTACAAAATAGCATGCACCACAAATCGTTATCTTAAGAAATGACTTACAAAACAAAAATGAGAATTATAACTAATTAAAAACTGCGAATGGTAACTAAAACTAAAAATTATATTAAAAAAATCTTCCTAAGCAATTATAAATTAACTAAATGCAATACGACATAAACAATAAATTATTATAGAATTACTAATTATTTAACGTAAGTATAACAAGTAGGAGAAAAAACATACAAAATTTTAAAATAATTGGTAAACATTGACAATAAACATAGATTTTATCTTATATGAATATATTCTGTCTATGCAATTGAAAAATCAAAAAGTAGTGACACATAAAACTGAGAAAATAAGACATTTATTTTTATTTTTTTGTAAATATTATTTTTTAAAATAAAATTCTTTTTTTCTTAATTTCATAGTTTTCCCTTATCTCTTCAAGTTTAATAGAAAAAAATTGGCCTTTTATTTTTTTAAATTAACTTCAATGTAAAAACACTTTATAGTACTTTTAAGATTGCAAGGAATTCTAATGTAGTACAGCAAGAATTTTAAAACGGCATCAAATATTCTTATGTGGCATCAAGTATTCCTCAAAAAATATATCCTTATATTCCGTTATAAAAACATTGAAACAATTTTTGAATACCTTTAAAACAATTCGGCTTGTTCATTCCTTTAAAAGTAATTTTTGAAATCCCTAATTAGAAAACAAGAATCGATACGAAATTAACCATACAGTTAAAATGCATTTTTTAAAAGTACAAAAACTAGAAACTTGATAAAAGCATTTATATTAAGTTTATTTTATTTTTAAATGCATCTTTAATCAAAGATCCATCCATTTTTTTAAAACATCTTTGGATTAAAAACATAACGAAAAAGTTAAATTTAATGAAAAATAATATTCCGTTTAATGAATTTCACTGAAATGTCCTTTATTTATTTTTTAACACTATTAATTTTACCTTTGTTTATTTTTTAACAATATTTTCTAATAATGCTTTTATTTTTTTTAACATTAATTTTCTATTTCAGACCATTACAGCTTTGAAAGCATTTGGAAATTTGGGATACATTGGAGAGAGTGCCACTAGTATACTCGAATGCGCAAGCCAGAGTTCTAACAAAGTCCCTGTTAGAATAGCGGCCATTGAATCATTTAGACGATCACCTTGCACTGAAGAAGTAAGTCCATAAATATTCTGTAATTGTAGCTCCTAACTGTTCAATCAGTAGTTACAATATATTTTCAATCATAACGGGAAATTTTTCATTCATTAGTTCATAATGGGAAATTTTTCATTCGTATTCAATCACTAGTTACGATATATTTTTAATTTTTCATAGAAAATTTTTTTGTATTAACTTGAATGCGAGTGGACAAACTAATTTTGAAGTTTTGAAATTCCTCTGTCGTCTATGTAAATCATACATAGAAAACAGGGACATTCAAAATTTCAAGATCAATTTGTCCCGTGTAGAAACTTAAATTCATTGCAAAATTTATCAATGTACATGTTAAAATGTTTATTAAATTTGAGAAAATGATATAATTAAATACTTAAATTGAAAAAATGTCTCTAACAGTTGATGCATTGTTCGAGAAAAAAAGAGTTAGCTACTTTCAAATAATAGAAACATGAATAAAAATTTTAACTTTTTGAAATTCTAAGCTAGTTTATTTGTTATATATTTATTATTTTATTGTTTCAATAACTGATTGCATAGCTACAGTTGTATAAGCCTCCTTTTAAATATTCCCAATTTCAGACAATCAGATAATTTTTTTTTTTTCACCTCACACAGTAAAAAGGTAAAATAAAGTATGCCAGTAATAATCGAATAAATTTTAGTAATAACTTCAAAGATTATAATTGAAACATACCGAATGATTTAGAATTTTATTAAGAATTATAATTCCTAAAACTAATTGTTTATAATTAATCAGAAATTTTCATTACTCGAATTTTGATCATGTATTATTGATATAGTATCAGTTACAAATTACCTGATAGATAAAAAAAAATGTCGATCTTAAATCATCCTTTAACGTCTATTTAAATTATTGAGATAGCAATTCTTTCATTTATTGAATATAATTTTCAGAACTAAGAACATTTAACAGAAGGATTTTAAATCTCTAGTACGTCTATGATATTATAATACTTAACGCATACATGAAAATGCCATTCTAAAAACGTTTTTTAATTTTTGTTAGATTTCCTTTCTTAAATATTCTAAATCAATATTTTAGGTTGCCGTGAAACTTTTGAATTTATATAAAGACAAGAATGAAGAAGATGAAGTTAGAATAGCTGCTTTAATAGCATTATCAAAATGTGGTACTCAAGAAATAATCCGCCATGTTCTGGAAGCATATTCTTCGGAAAATAGTAACCAAGGTATCTATAAGTGTTTTTAATTTTCTGAGATAATTATTGTTTAGGTTATTGTAAAGATTTTAATAAATGTTTATATTGATTGAAATAATTGAAGGAAATGAAATAAATTATATTACATTTTTAACTCATCATTTATATTGCCGCCATACGTAAATTTTTGGTAAGATCACCTGGACTACAAAAAGAAATGCTTTTAAGGTATAAATGTATAGTTTTTTTTTTTTTCAAATACAGTGTGTTTCAGAACAGTTTTTTTTTTTTCAGCAAAAAACGAGAATAAGCATTGCTAGAATATCATTAATTTTTATCTATATTTTATTTTGTTTATTCTATTTTTTATAAAAATTAAAATATAAAGTTAGCCATCGGATTCGGATTAGAAACAGGACTATAATTATCTGATTCATGGCCAGGTCATTGGAGGTCATCACACGATCCATCTCTGCTATTATCACCAAAAACTGTCGTACAATATCATGAGTAAATTTGTGCTTGTCATAGAATAATACAAAGTAGCTCAAAATACTCGTTTGAATCTTCTTAACATTAATTTTCACACAAATAGTGTTCCTGAAAGATGCAAATATGAGATATGAGTATGAGTATACTCAGGATAATTCAATAAGGGTTTAAAATATATCAATCTTATTATAATTTTCACGTTATACAGGATGATTCAAAAGGGTTCCATTAACCTTTTTTAACCATTGCCATAACCTTTAAGGGTAGGTCAGGTATACCAAAACAAATCAGCTTTTGCATAGGAACAAATAAACGGAAACGTCAGTGTATATGATACATGATACAGGAAGAATTTTTTAAAAATGTAGTACAGATACTTACAAAATAAGTTAATTAACAATGTGCGCATAATCTTAGAGAAGGTGCGAATTTATTCAAACATTCCAAACCTTTCTCGGACACATGTCGTTTAACATCTCTTACTTCAAATTGCGAGGATTTCGCACTCAAGACATTTGAGGAAGTAGTCACTGGATAATAGATCGATTTGTTTGCTGTACACCAATATCATTTATGATAGCTCGAGTACTTCAGTAGAAATTCGTCCGACTGTGTTGACAACAGCTTTTCTATGGCAAGTGTGCGTGTTATTCCGTTTTCGGCCAAGTTTAAAAATAAAGGAATATAGATATGATTACAAAACAAGTTTATTAAACAATATAGGTATAATCTTATAGTAGGTTCTCATATTTGGTGTATGCATTCAAACATTACAAGCTGTCTTGGACACGTTTTGCCAATTTAACAGCTATTGCTACGAGGTCTTCATCAAAAATTACGAGGCTCTCGTAGACAACAATTTTGAGGAAGAAATAAATGGAGGAAAAGTCAAATTTTTTTACCGTACAATATATCATTTGCAAGAGTACTTCTATGAATATTGCATCTAATTCTGGCGATGATAGCTTTTTCTACGGTATTTGGGCATGATATTAGGTCCCGACCAAAAACTGTATTTTTTAAAATTTTCTTCTTTATTTTTATTTATTCTAAATTTTTCTTTTATTTTTTAATAGTTAATTTAATTTCAAATTTATTTTTTAACAATCATTTTGATTTAAATTTTAATTTTGGGATTTTTTTTTAAATTTCAAGCAACTGCCATTTTAAGACTTTAATTCATTTTTAAGATGTGGAGGTATTTATGCTATTTCTTATCATGTAAGCACTCCGCAATTAGTACGTCCATTGCCATTACGAGTTCATGAACAGGACACGTGTCTGTTGAAATCTTTTACGATACAAAAGCACTCATTTCAGTTATCTTTTCCATACATTAAATGCATATCTATCATCTCAGCATCACGATACAATTACCTCGTGCATTCGTTACGTTTTTGACTGGAATAAGGATAATTCTTGTGATCCAATTCACTTTTGACCAAACAACGCAATCTAGCGAATGCACATGCCGTTTCCATCTGTATGTTCCTATGTAGAACTGATTTATTATGGTATTCTTTGCCTATTCTCCAATTTGAATCCCTCTGTTCATATCACTAACCTTGGTGCTACATTATTTTAATTTTCAAATCGATTTCTAATAATCAATTAATTCCAAAACTTTTCATAGCAATTTACAGGATATTATTGAAACAAAATAATTTTTGTATCCTTAACTGCATCAAAATACCAAGAATTAAATAAATAATATAATAAAAAATTAAATAAATATTATAATAATATGCCTTAAAATGCGCATCTCGTAAATAAGATTTTCATTCTTTAAAAGCATATAGTATATATCTTGCAACCTTAAATAAATATATTTAGCTATGTGCATTTTTCTGCCTAATATCATTATTGAATACATATTTTTAGTGAATGAAAAATAAATTATTATACGTTTATTTTATTATTCTAATTTCCTATTTAATTTAATTAAATTAAATATAAAAAAATATTATAACCAGTGTCAGTTTTAAATAATAAGCTTAATTACATGAAAATAATAAATGTACATCATAATAAAAAAATACTGTAATTAAGACTTCCATTACCTTTTAAAAGATTGTATGCTTAAAAGTAAATGTATATATTTATGTATATTTTACTGTCTAATATTGTTGTTATTAATTTCTGAATTACGAATATTTTTACTGTT
Organism: Caerostris extrusa; assembly: GCA_021605095.1. Classification (NCBI taxonomy): domain Eukaryota; kingdom Metazoa; phylum Arthropoda; class Arachnida; order Araneae; family Araneidae; genus Caerostris; species Caerostris extrusa. The sequence continues at coordinate 10,022 of BPLR01009052.1, read as the reverse complement.
TGCCCTTCAATTTATTATCTACAAGCTTTCTATTTAAAACTCGAGAAATAGCTTTGAACAATCACCATAAAAATTGATTCAAATCATTTAGAGATAGATATTTAAAAACAACATAAATTGTTTAAGTATAGTTATAATGTTTTATCATGATGTCTTTTATTGTAAGACATACTATACTTTTATTGTAAGACATGCAAAAATTTGAATATTATTGTAATTCAGTAGTATTCATTCTTTAATTTGTAGAAGTATTCATTCTTTAATATTCAGTAGTATTCATTCTTTAATATTCAGTAGCATTCATTCTTTAATTTCAGTAGTATTCATTCTTTAATTTGTATATTCATTCTTTAATATTCAGTAGTATTCCTACTTAAATTTGAATAGTATTGTAATTCAATAGTATTTATTCTTTAATTTGCATTTCAGTTAAAGTTTTCACTTGGAGCTTTTTGAAAAATCTGAAATCGTCATCTAATCCTCTTAAAGTCACCTTCCAAGATTATTTGTGGTTAGAAGACTTAGAACCTCCTCATTCCACAGATATAACGAAATTTTCTAGGAACTTTCAGATTTCTTTATTCTCACAGTTCTTAAATGTCGGCGATGACTTAGAAGCCAACGTTATCTATTCAAAGAATTCATTTCTTCCAAGATCAATGAATCTTGGTTTGAAATCAAGTCTCTTTGGAAAACCAATTGGATATGTTTCAGGTAAAGCACAGTCACTATTAATTTGATAATTAATATTGTATTGTTCTTTCCTTATTTGAAATTCTCTTTAATTATATATATATATGTATATGTGTGTGTGTGTGTATATATATATGTGTGTGTGTGTTTTTAAAAATAAGTACTAAACTTCATAACAGCAAATAAATGTTAAGAAAAGTTTATTACAAGATATTTTAATAATTTCAATGTTTTTAAATAATGTAATTTCATTTACCTCGCTTTTATATCAATTTTTAATTTATCTCATTTTTATCATCAATTTTTAATCTTATTTTTATAATTTTTATCATCAATTTTTAATTTAACTTATTTTTATCATTTAAAGCATCAATTTTTAATTTAACTTATTTTTATCATCAATTTTTTTTTTTTCATTTTTATCATCAATTTTTAATTTATCTCCTTTTTATCATTTTTTTTTGTATATTTTTAAGTGTAAATATTGTTTATGTAAATTAAATAAATTTTTTAATTACTTTATTATAATGGAATTGAATTTTGGTGTACACAATTTATTTTAAATATCTACGAAATTTGCAATATATTTAGAAAAATTTTAATTACTGTCCATTTAAAAATTTATTAAAAAATATTTTTAAAATTACTATTACGTTAGAAATGAAATTTTTATTTTCTTTTTCGTAAGATTTTTAAGTATGTACTGTTATTTCTTAAAATGCAAGAAAACAGGTAAAAGATTTAACAAAAGGAAGTATACTAGTAATTTCACATTGAGTTAAACTTTTTCTAATGCTTACTCATTTTTATTTAATGAATTTTGCCATATATAATTGTCATGATAATGGTCATTTGGTTAAGTTCAACATTAAAAACTGGTAAAAGAGCCTCTCATATTTATTAAACATTTCACATTTCTTGATTTCACATTGAGTCAAATTTGCCCTAAGGTTTACTCTATTTATGTAATGAATTTCGCCATATATAATTGCCATCCTAAGGCTTCATTTGGTTAAGCTCAACATTAAAAACTGGTAAAAGGGCCTGTCATATTTATTAAACATTTCACATTGAGTTAAACTTGCCCTTAAGTTTACTCTACTTATGTAATGAATTTCTGCCATATATAGCTGCCATCATAAGGCTTCATTTGGTTAAGCTCAACAATAAAAACTGGTAAAAGGGCCTCTCATATTTATTAAACATTTCACATTGAGTTAAACTTGCCCTTAAGTTTACTCTATTTATGTAATGAATTTCGCCATATATAGTTGCCATCATAAGGCTTCATTTGGTTAAGTTCAACATTAAAAACTGGTAAAAGGGCCTCTCATATTTATTAAACATTTCACATTGAGTTAAACTTGCCCTTAAGATTTACTCTATTTATGTAATGAATTTCGCCATATATAGTTGCCATCCTAATGCTTCATTTGGTTAAGTTCAACATGAAAAACTGGTAAAAGGGCCTCTCATATTTATTAAACATTTCACATTTCTTATTTCCCAATCTATCAAGTTAAAAGGGCTTGTTTATCTTATTTTAGGTGGGAGGTAGAGCGGAAGACTTGGAACACATTCTCGAAATTCTATTTGGTCCGCGAGGCTTGTTGCCAAATTACGAAATTAATGACGTTTGGGGATCTGATTTCGTTACCCATAGGTGTACGGAGGAAAAGGTCTGCTGAATCATACAAGTCAAAAATAGAAGCGTTGAGTGAAAGAGTAAGTAAATAAAGATCCCTAAAATGTTTTCCTGACAGAAGCAGAAAATAAATCACTATTTTATATTAAATAAGACTCAGATTTAATAAGAAATACAATCTATAGAGAATAATGAATATATGAGTTCATTAGCAATATGAATTATCTTTATTAGTTCAACGTCACTTTTATATTGTGGATGAACAAATCTTTTGGAGAACTATTTTTAAAAAATAATAAAACTTTGCTATCTGATTATCTTAATTTAGTTTTTTTTTTATGTAATTTTTGTAGAATTTTTATTCTTGTTTGTAATTGCAATAAGGAACTATTTTTAAGCTCATAACATGAAATAATTTTGACTTCAAGTATTTTATTTATTATTTTGACAAGTATAATTTATTTATCTTTTCGATTTCATATTTTATTTATTATTTTGACTTCAAGTATTTTATTTATTATTTTGACTTCAAGTATCAAGTATCTACCATTTTAGATTTTCCTAATTTTTCTCACTTTTAATGTAAAAAAAGTTTGAAAGTGATTTTTTTAACTTTAAATCTATAAGATTCCAACAGAAAACTAAAATTAATATAATAAAAATTATATACTGTCAAATTTACTAACACTTATCTTTTAACAGAAAAATAAGATTTCTAATCGTGTATCAATATCGTTCTTATAGTAATCAATGACTCTTTCCTGAAAGAAAAAAAAATTTATAAACATTCTCACCCTCTAAATATTCTTTTATTGTTATGAACAAATAATATATATTCATGAAGATCTTTCTCTTTTTATACTAAAATTTTCAACATAATATTGCAATTCGTTTGAGCTCCAATATTCATATGTAAAAACTAATTGTTTATTTAACTGAAAACAATTAATGATAAGGACCAATCCATGGGATCAGTTGCCGTAAAACAATTTATAGACAAACCTTTGCTACCTTCTTTAAAAATGAATCTTAATCACCTAATGGCCTAAGGTGATTAAGAATCATTTAACCTTAATCACCTCAGCACTTATCATTTTTCCTTACTTATTTTTACTTCTCTCATATTAATCATATTTCATTTTTTTTGTTTATCTTACTTATATAACAGAATAATTGAAAATTATGTGAAGCAAAAATTATTAATTGACTTTATAAAAGTTATGGTTAACAGTTTGAGGAAATGTTATAACTACAAGTATAAACTTTAAAAACTTACAAATATTTTATTTTTGTTTTTTTTATGATATTCGTTCTTCTCATAAGCTATTATCCTAAAATACTGTAGTTTTTAAAATTTTCGGAGTAATATGTTTAGTTTAACCTTATTTGCCTTAAAATGTCGAGATATGATTTTACTATTTCTGTTAAATGAATTTAAGAAACGTAAAGTTTGAAAATAGTTCAAAATTAATATGAATATTTAAGAAAATTTAACTGGTCAACGTTTTGCTAAATTCAGTTTATGTTCAGCTAAAAAATCTCAAACTTTTAATTCTGCCCAAATATTTTTTTTTAATTTACCAAAATTTAAAATGTTTTATTTCTGTAACCTGGAAACACCTTTTCATATCTATAATAAAATTATTGCATTAGATTATTTATAAATAATATATTAACAATATGTTAAATTATTTATTTTTTCTAGTTGGGTTACAGTAGAGGTCAATCTCCTCATGGTTCTGCATACATAAGAGTATTAGGACATGAACTTGGTTGGATTAATCCGCATAGGATGCATTAAAAAAATTTGGAGATTTCAGCATAGATGCATTACTGCGAGAAGTAAGTATAAACGTCGTTTTTTATGCATAATGAAATACAAAAGAAATATTTAAGCTTCAATACAAAACCATTTTGTTTGGCTATTAATTGAGATTAGAAATAAATTGCTAAATATTTATTGAATTACAGATGCGAAATAGCACTATCTTTAGATTATATTACCTGAAACGATTTAAAATTTTTATTTTTAGCTCAGAAATTGTAGTGTTGTACTAAATAAAATAACGAACAATTATCGAAAATCTTTGTCTTTAACTAGCTAGTTACAATTCAAATTTTTGGAGAAATATAATATTTTTAATATTCCGCTTTAACTAACCAATTAAAATCTCATTTTTAAGTTGATTTAGAATTTTCCAAGATATTTGTTTATGTTTTACAAAAATTTATGAGTTTTATTGCAAAACTTTATCATATTATTTATAATAAATTCAAAATCAAAATATAAATATATATATATATATATATATATATATTTATATTCATCGTTTTAATGATAATGACAGTTAGCTTTATTAAAGTAAAAAAGTTTATATGGTTTTGTTATATTTGTTATAGAATTTTGACGTTGATGGATTACTACTCATACGTTTATTTAACTGTGCACTCTAAACTAACAGATTTAATTTAAAAATTAGCATACCTGTAATTGTATACAAAAAATAAACGTTTATTTAATTGTTCACTCTAAACCAGCAGATTTAATGTGAAAAATTAGCATATCTGTAATTGTATACAAAAATATACGTTTATTTAAACCAACAGATTTAATGCGAAAAATTAGCATATCTGTAATTGTATACAAAAAAATATACGTTTATTTAACCCTTTCACTCTAAACTAGCAGATTTAATATGAAAAGTTAGCATACTTGTAATTGTGTAATTGTATACAAAAAAATATACGCTTTATTTAATTGTGATCTTTAAACTAGCAGATTTAATGTGAATTGACATTGACATTGATATTTATCAATTAAATATTGATAACATAGATTATTTCTTTATGTTATTAGATTGCAAATACCAAAGCAATAGATGTGGCAAAGAACTTGTTGTTCCTAGATGTTACATGTTTGTTTCCTAGTGTTACTGGACGAGCTTATAAGCTTGCAGCCAATGGCAGCTTGACACTTGGCGTAAAGGCTGATGGTCAAATTGATCTCCAAAAACAATTTCCTAATTCTCGAATTTTACTTGAAGGTACAGCCCAGCCAAGGTGAGACATTGCTTTTAATAGCAAGTTATAAATTTTAAATTTATGTTTGAAAAAGTATAAGTAAAAAATGATACGTATTTATTTCTTACCTATTAATTGTAATAATAAAAGCTGTTTCGTGCTATTCATCATTTCACCTAATGCTGATTCAGTCAAATAAATTTATTTTCTTTTTTCATTTTTTATTTAATTAAAGAAAATTTTACTGTAGATATTATAACAAAAAATTCTTTTGAGCAATCTAGTTAGCAAGTTAGTGCAATATCAAGTCCAATAAGTCTTACTGAAAGTCCAATAAGTCTTATTGCAAGACCAATATCACTTGCATTCACTATTTTATGATAATTTGTGCATCAACCCATATGTACTTTATTACCAATAAGAAACTCAATAAAAGTTTTCACAATAATGATTATTAACATTATATCTTTGAATAAAGACACTTTCCAAAATTACAGTGGAACGGTATATTTTTCATTCAATATACTCTTTAAAGACTTTTAATTTCAAACATCATCTAGATTTTGAAAAAATTAACAAAACAAGTAATACAAAAAAAATTTTTAAAGTCAATTCCTACTTTTTTCACTCTATTGCCGAAAGTCCTTTATAAATAATTTTTATTCATTTTTTTAAGTTTATCTGGCGCCATCTATTGGTAGATATATGCAGCTTAAATATAAAAAAGTTTTTCATTAATTAATAAAATTTAATTAATAAATCAATATTTGAAAAACTGTATTAACATCCAGTGTCATCCACTACAAGTTAAAAAAATATATTTGAACTCAAGTGGGTGAATAAAAAGTGTTTTATTAACGATTGAAAATTTGAACAAGATATATAGGGAGAGTGTGAGCTAATAGAAGGAATTGAATAAATTAACAATATTAGTGTAAATCCAATTTATTTGCTAGTTAAACTGTTACTCTACTACTACTCTACTTAATAAATTATCATTGGGAATTTCATTGCAAACAGTTGGATAAATTATTTATTGTAATATTCTGCATCTTTTTTAGTTTTAATTACATTTGATGAGTAAATTTACAAGTATTTAAATCATTTTTTTCTTGATTCAATATATCAGTATACTATGGTTTCTAAAAATATTTATATTTTCTTATACTCCCAATATGCATTTATGTTTTTCAGCATTTTGGCAGATGCATCTGCATCATTCACCATCCATTCTGAAAATTTTGAGCCTGGGTTAGAGCAGAAACGACTTTTACAGCAGGTTTAGATATTAAGGGAAAATTTGAGATTAAGGATTTCAGATTACTGCATGTCAAACTCGGTCGAAGACAGAATCGTCAAGAATTAATTAGCACGAAGTAAGGATTTATCTAACTAAAAATGTTTTTATTAATATTAACAACTTTCGTTATGCGATGCACTTACAAACTTTCATTTTTAGGCGCACGCTGTACTCAGTAAATCACAATGGAGTTAGAGAACTGCCCAAACCAGAGTCTTATCATCTAAATTACTGCACAAAATACGTTCAACATATCGTAGGTGCCCGCTACTGTGCGTCAGCAACAATTCCTCACATCTACAATGCACAAGGGAAGCCAAAAATTCCTTTCGTGCGAGCAATGGAAGCCTCCCTTGTGGTGGAACAAACTGATCCAACATGGAAGGATACGAGCTTTTATTGGAACTACTGAATATTGGGTAAATAAAATTTTTGAGTACAGGTTTATTAAGAGTTTATAAGAAAAATAACAATGACATCAAATTAATTTACATTACAATTAACCCACATTCCATTTTTATGTAAAAATCAAGGTTTAACTAATATAGCAAGTCTTTTAAGTTGATTCTTGAAAGACTATTAAAAATTAAATCAAAATCACAATTGTAGAAATGATGAAAGCGAATGATTTATTGGATTTAATGTTAATTATTGCCTCATGAATAAATAGCTCCACATGCATAATAATATGTAAAAAAAAAATCGAAGTGGAAGTTAGCGCCAGATGATATAAATATCCTCTGTATGGGCGTGAGCTGGATGGAAGGAGAAAGAAATGTAACCAGGACAGAGTGCGTTTGGTTTTCGAATAAAAGAGCTGAGTTTTTTACAGTCCACTATGTGTTTTTATTTTGAGACCATTACCACTAATTAAACTATTTTTTCTTCAGTAGATTCTATTATTGTTGACGATCTTCTGATAGATAGTTTTTCATAAGCTGCTTTAAGAAATTTGATGTGGTTTTTTTAAAAGGATTGTTATATCATCAATAATGAATCAATATTATTATTACTAATTAACAAATCTAATTGCATACTTTTTTGCCATATTCAAGAGTTTTAATTAAAACAATTTGGAGAATTCATTGTTTAAAACTTGCTGTCAAGTTGGATTTGGTTTGTTATTAAGTGGGGAGTTCTTACGTTTCTGGATGACATTTTAGCTGTCTTTCTAGATTTTTAAATATAAAACTTAAATGTGAAGGATGGATATTTTTAATTTCAAGATAAAATTATCATATTAATATGACAAATATAATCATTCAAAGGTTTGAGGTTAATTGAAACTACTTTATGCTTTAAATATTATTAAACATATTCGAATTTTAAATCTTTCTTACTACACCTTAATTTTACTTAATCTCCATCACATTAAAGAAAAATATCCATGTTTAGTTAAGAGAGACGTTTTATTGTAGTAAAAAATTCTTACATTAAAATTTAAAATTTCTGATTCTTACATTTGATGTAAATTTAGGCATTTAACTCTATATTTACGGTGTAAAATAATCAATATTTACATTTTCTTTATATGAATTTTTAAACAAGATATTTTTAAGTATTGCATGATAAAATGTTTTTCTTAGTATAACTATGGGTCAAAACTGTTTGCTTTATATTTTTAAATGAAAAATACATGAGAGATGGTTAAGACATATTTCGAAGATCTTTAAGATTTCCTCACAAGTAAAAAAATTTTTTTCAAAATCTATCTTAATCAAGTTGCTGTATATCTTGGAAAATATAAAAGGGTATGGTGTATATTTACATCTCATACAGCTAATTTTTTTCGATTTTAATTATATTTTTCATGTTAGTGTTACAAAATTTATATATTTTGAAATAATTGCAAAATTTCAGATAATCTTTTACTTATTTTAAACTTTAATTTTATAGGGGCAAGAGAAAGAAAATACAAATTTTTTGCTTGACCCCTAATTCAGCGATAGACAGAAAATTTTCTGCAGACCTAGTATCAGAAAAGGCCTGATGCGGAAACTACTATAATAACTTTAAACACTTATAGTCCTTTCTACTCGCTAGATGTTAATCGTAAGTTATTACAGAAAAAAATTATTATTACTGCTTATTAATATTGCAATATTTTAATTGATTGATTTTTCAAAATTTAAATTGGCTGATTTTTCAATATTTTTAATTGATTGATGCAAATATTATTAATATTTCAATATTTTAATAGCTATTATGATTAAAATAGTTAAACAATTTTAAATTTTGCAAACAATCAAATAAATTCTTTAAATTATTCAAATATTTTACTAGTATTTGTCAGACATTTATTGAGCTTTTTGAGAAAGCGCATAAGCGCTGCAATTAAATTGCGATTTGTACAGTTTATTTTCACTTTTCTGCGATTTGTACCTTATTTCATGTAGTTTGAAAACAATGTAGGTCACCCAATGTGATTGTGGAAGTAGCAATGGCAATGGACGTACCACTTAAGTGCCTATGTGAAAAATTAATTACGAAAATCTCCTCATCCCTGAGAAACTGTATCAATAAATAATAATGTGACTGCAGATTTTAGATTAGTAACAATTGATAAATTTAAGTTTAAATTAGCAATAGGTTTTCAGTTACTCTGGAAGAAATGAAAAGAGAAGCATCTGTGATCGCTCTTTTAAAGGAGAGGAAAGAATGCCCTGAGATCTAATCCATTTAGGCAATATAGTTCTCTGGCGCTGTTTAGTGGTGCGAGAAGATGCTAGTTAGGATTCTTGAATTAAGTTAAAAAAAAAATAGAAAATTAAACTTAAGATACATTTTAAATGCCGGTATAATTAATGGTCCACATTACGATGTCTTAATAATTAGTGTGATAAAAGTTTAGAAAGAGTTAGTGGCGTAAAAGATATAGCCGTTTAAAATTTAACCTATGTAGTGCTCAGGGTAGTACTAAAACGATTTGAAAATTAAAGTCAAAACTCTAGCTCAGAGTGGAAAAAGTTTTTCTGAACTCTCGCCGATTGAGTTTATTGTGTAGCCAGTGGTACGTAGATTACATATCCGTTTCGGGTCTAGAATCTGAACAATACGTAGCGTTCTTTGATGGCTATAGAATGAATTATGTTCTACATCACAAATTGCCAGGAACCGTTTTCTCGAACTTGTAGGTGCATCCGTAATACAGGAGGGGGCTTTATTCTGGAAGTTTTTTTTGCTTCCTTTTTGAGATTGGTGATAGATGAAGAAGCCATTATGTCTTCAGCACAGGAGAATCAGGTTAGTTTTGTACAGATGAGAAACTTATGTTTGATTGCGGTCTGCTCTTTTTGAGAAATTCGGCTGCATAGCGTAATACTAATACTAATTGCGTTTGCAGCTGCCTTGGTGAAGTGGGAC
>BPLR01009051.1:0-11403 GCA_021605095.1 Caerostris extrusa | reverse complement strand
TAAGTGAAAATAGAATGCAATTCTACATAATAGCTGAACTTTTAATATTTTAATACTTTTGCTAATGTCTTATGTACACCTTGATAATACCGTGTTTTAGAATGCAAAATATGTCAAGAATTATCCAAATTTGAAATCTCTTATGAAGATGGCTCTCATTAAGATTATGACTACAAAGTTGAAAATTGTCTCTAAAAGTTGAAAATTGTCTCTAAAAGTTGAAAATTGTCTCTAAAAGTTGAAAATTGTCTCTAAAAGTTGAAAATTGTCTCTAAAAGTTGAAAATTGTCTCTAAAAGTTGAAAATTGTCTCTAAAAGTTGAAAATTGTCTCTAAAAGTTGAAAATTGTCTCTAAAAGTTGAAAATTGTCTCTAAAAGTTTAAAATTGTCTCTAAAAGTTGAAAATTGTCTCTAAAAGTTGAAAATTGTCTCTAAAAGTTGAAAATGGATATATTTCAGATGTTTAATTTCATAAAATTTATTTTTCTGGATTTTGTTAACAAGTTTAAAAATTTTAATAAAATGTGTTTTCTTCACGGAATCTGTAGTAACTGTATATTTTTATAAGTTTTGATGTTCCAGATATCAGTTATAAGCTACTAATTATTGGGTCCAAGTATATTATTCTAGTAATTCTTCATATATTTTCGAGGATTTAGGCTTACTAATACGTTACTTTCTTAGCAATTTTTATATCTTTAGATAAACGCCAGACGTTTGATAGCGAATTGGAATCTTAGTTTAATTTGCAAAGTAGATAAATAAAATACAAAAATGCAGTTTTAGAACTTGCTTTCTTTCAGTTACACATATAATTTGGAAACGTAAAATTAAATAAATTTTTTTTTTAACAGAGGAAGTATACGAAATTTACTTATTTTTCAACAATAGAAATTATATACTTTTTCATGAAATACTAACAAATTAGTATTGCACGAAACTGTATAAATGATTTGATGTAAATTTAAGTTGTCTCTGTTTAGCATATTTGTAAATAATATTTAGTATTTATTAGTAAATTTTTATCAAATGTTCCTGTTAATGTATTTAATATCATGAATTGCATTTTTCTGAATTTTGTTAACAAGTTCAAAAATTTAATAAAATGTTTATAAACGTCTTTTTCTACAGATTATTTACTATTTTTAACGTTGTTTGTGAAGAATTTTTTAATTTAAAGGATTGTTGTTAAATCTTCTATTAAAAGTTTAATAAATGATTTACTGTACAGCAAAATTTAATGTCTAAATGCATTCGTTATTCTTCGTGAAATGGCTTATATTGAAATTAAGATGTATAGTGCAAAGCAAAATACTTTTTGACACGCCTACTAGCTGAAATAATGCGGATACCGAATTTTGATTGATTTAAGTAAATTCTTAAATGTTAATTTTCTGGGATTCTGATTCTTCGCCAAGTCTTTTTCTCTTGCCAAATGGCTATCTAAAAAGAGGCGATAAGCTTTTATATCGGCTTTTATCGGGTAATCTCGAGTTTTTTTTATGATTGATATAACTCGTGTTTTTATGGCATTTGCTCATATTTAATTATTATCCGTTCCTGGTTTTTTTTTTTTTTTTTTTTAATTTGTTAACTTGGTTTTTTTTATTATTGATATCAACATAGTTTAGATTTAAATCAACAGTAACTCCAGCATAAAAAGTATTATGCAATGAAAAGAACTCTTGAATATTTAAGAATAAGGATTTATTCGAGTTTAAGGAAACAATTCAAGATTACTTTCGCATAAAAGAAATAATTTAATTGATTTTAAATGAAGAAATTTAAAAAAAAAAAAAATCCAAATTGTGTACTTTATATACGAGTACATAATATTGTTTTGACCATAACCTAAACCTATGATTTTTTTTTTTTTTAAATCAAGCAAATATTTAAAATTTCTTTGCATATTTAAAAGCTCAATAAATCAGTAAACCAATTTTTCTAAAAACGTAGCGTAGAAATTTTATACAAAAATACTATAGTTGTGAAAGAAATTACAATGGCGGATCATGCGTCCTCGGAAAATTTTTGAACTTTCTTTCCTCTCGCTGTACGGTCAATGAGTTATACGTAGCGAAAACCGAGAATTTTGAAACTTTACATCTTGCCTAATAAAAATATTGCAATAAACAATCGTTGTCAGCACAACAAGTCAAGATCTAAATCTCACCTATGGTTGTCCCGTCTGGGCTTCCACCTCATTGAAAAATCTCCAAAAGTTGCAAGGTTTCAGAGCGGACAGGTATCCAGTATAGTTAATTCTCCGTGGTTTGTTAGACAGGGAACAAATCCATAAAGATCTTGATTTTAATCCGATAATGGATTACATATTCAAAATTTCAAAAAATTTTCATGATAAATGCCCCCAGATTCGCAAGCGGCTAGCCTGTGGCCAAGTGGCTAGCGCTCTGGCCTTTGGTATCCCAGGCTACAGGTTCGAATCCTGGCGGTGGCATGAATGTTTGTAAGTGGTTCGGAATCCACTTTTAACTGTAGGTGCTGGTCTGTTTAGCCTAAAGTGTTCACAAGATGACCGTAGAGCGACAAACCAAACCCAGATCCGCAATGAAGCTATTCGCACAATTCCTGTATACGATCCTGGTGTCAGTAGCTCCAGAAAAAGATCTAGAGCTATCTACGATGCGACGTTTGAGTCCTTCCCACGTCTAAAAAGAATCGTGGACTAAAAATGAAAATGAAATGAAAATTATTCAAAATGACTAAAATAGCCAAATTGCAAATCTGAGGTGTCTATTTGGCACCTTAAATTTTCATTTATTGCTACAACGTGCAAAACTAACACAAATACTGGCTATCGTAATTTTTGTTTTCGAAATGATACCTAAAATTCTTAAGTTAATGTATTCATTACTAATATATTTTATTTTAAATTCTAAATTTAATTTTTTTTAATTTTTATTTTTCATTAATTCACTGACCGTCCGCGGAGAAACGTGTTACGGACTCCCTAATTGTACCTGAGGAATAATGTAAGATGTAAATCTTAAAAAAAAGGCCTATCTAAAAAATCTCACCTAAAATGTAAATCTGAGGTGTCTATGTGGCTCCTTAAATTTTCATTTATTGCTACGTGCAAAAATTAGCACAAATACTGGCTACCGTGTAAAAAAATAATAAAATAATAATAACAATAATAATAATAATAATTTTGTTTTTATTGATATCTAAAATTCTTTAGAAATGAAAAAAAAACATTAACTTCTTATGTATTTATTTTTAAATTCTTAATTTAACTTATTTTTATTTTCATTAATTCATTGACCGTCCGCGGGAAAACGTGTTACGGACTCCTATTGAGTAAGGGGCCTCAATGGCCGAGTGGCTAGTGCTCTGGCGCTCGGTACCACAGGTTTCGGGTTCGAGTCCCGGCGATGCCATGGATGTTTGTAGTGGTTCGGAATCCACTTTGAACTGTAGGTCCCGGTCTGTTTAGTCTAAAGTGTGCAAAAGATGACCGTAGAGCGACAAACCAAACCTATTGAGTAAATTAATTTACTTCCCTCTTTTTATTATTTAACTTAAAGCGTAAATTTTCTTTTTTATCTAAATTCACGATGTAATTTCAATAATGTAAATTTAACTATGTTAAAGATTATGTGGAGGTTTTCGGGGTATATATTCCCCATAGGTACTCCGAAACAGGTATGTCCGTTTCCATACAATTAAAAATAAGGCAAGTCCGAAGAGGTCAAAAATCTTTTTTTTTCCCCCAAAACATTTATTTCAGTTCCGACTAGTAAAACTCTGTTGTTGTTACTGACAGGAAAGCCTACACCAGGTCCAAATAGACCCGTGGCAGGCGACTGGGGCTTTGGCTAAGGGTAATATACAGCTTCCCTTCAGCGAGGGCTGAAGATGGACTAAACCTCAAGACAACTCTCTACAATCATATTAGACAGGACCTATTGCTTAAAGTGGATTCCGCACCACTAAAAACATCCATGGCACAGCACAAATGAACCCGAAACTTGTGGTGCCAGAGCGATAGCCAATTCGCTGTCAGGCCGCATCTGATAATGAAGCCACTAAAACGTACATTATGTCTTTTTATGGTAATACGATAAAAAAATTAATCAAATTTAACTATTTTTTATAATGGCTGCCATACTTGAACACATTTTGAGAACAGTATTATTTCCGCATGCAACTAGCATCAATTATCATAGACTCATAGTAGTTAATGCATTCATTTATAAGATGAATCTTTTTTATATATTTGTAATCTTCACAATGTAAAAGTTCAGAAAATTAAAATTCCACGAAAACTAAATATTACTTTGGAAAGGTAATGACTCGTATCTGTTTTTAATGCAAAGTAGATGTTCCTTTGTGACGTTCGACATAATATTTTGGATCAGTGAGTTTTTTATCCGTAAAAGTAGTTAAACACGAAGTTCATATTGATCCAGCTCGTGAGTTAACATGGTAAAATAGAGTATGTGTACAATGAGTATTCTCGTTCTTTTTTTTCAATTCTTTCTATTAGCTCACACTCTCCCTATATATATCTTGTTCAAATTTTCAATCGTTCATAAAATACTTTTTTAGTCATCCACTCAACTTCAAATACATTTTTTTTTTTTTTTTTGAACTTGTAGTGATGACACTGGATGTTAATACAGTTTTTCAAATATTAATTCAGTAATTAAATTTAATTAATTTTAGTTTTGTTTTTTAGATTTAAGTTGCCTATATCTACCAATAGAGGGCGCCCGATAAACTTAAAGAAATGAATGAAAATTATTTATGAAGGACTTACTGCAATATAGTGGGGAAAAAGTAGGAATTGACTTTAGAAAAGTTTTTTTTTTTTTTTTTTTAATATTACTTGTTTAAAAAAGAATCGTATGCTGGAAATATTTTTCGTGAGATTTACTGAAAACTGTAAAAAAATTCCAAAAAATATATAATTGTCTTCTATTAAGCCGATTTGTATTGCTGTTGTTGTGAATATAGTTAAATCTCGCAGCTGTCTCTACATCCTCTATACTCGTACATCTTCATAGTGGCCTGATGGCCAGTGTCTAGCGCTCTGGCCTTTGGTACCACAGGCTTTTCAGGTTGGAATAATAGTTGTTGTTGTTGTGACTTATTCCACTTGGTAGATATCTAATCTGGACCTGAATGGCCGGGTGGCTGCTGCTCTGTTCCACAGGTTTCGGGTTCGAGTCCCAGCGGAGCCATGGATGTTAGTAGTGGTTCGAATCCACTTTAAACCGTAGGTCCTGGTCCCGGGATCGTAGAGCGTTGCGGGGGCATTGTTACTCCGCGTACATGGCTTATCTTCAAGTTACACGCGCCCCCTGGGTAATGCAAAGTGAGTAACGTCTGTGCAGAGCTTGCCTTAAGGCCTCCAAGACCAAGCTGTCCTATGTGTTTGCCAGCTGCATTAGAAAGAAAAAAAAAAGATATCTAATCTAGATCAAACCCAAACCCGTATGGACTTATGGTTGAAGGGGAGGGAAGCAGCTTCTGTTGCGAAGGAGCACCCGTAGGTAGAAGTTTTGCACCGTGATGCTCTTGCAGTCATATGAGACCGGGATCTATGGCTTAAAGTGGATTCTGAACCACTACAAACATAAATGGTACCGCCGGGACTCGGAAAAAATGTGGTACCATGCGCCAGAGCGCTGAATACTCGACCATTCAGGCCCTCGAATAATAGTGTGGTAGGGATGTTTGTTAGTGATTCGAATTCACTTAAACTGTAGGTCCATGTCTGTTTAGCCCCTCGTGTGCAAAAAAGGACAGTAGAGCGACAAACCAAACCCTCCAGTTTTATATTCGTGTCCTTATGTTTATCTTAGAATTAATTATATACGGCCTACCTTATCACAGCCCCACTCC
This sequence comes from Caerostris extrusa, assembly GCA_021605095.1. NCBI lineage: Eukaryota > Metazoa > Arthropoda > Arachnida > Araneae > Araneidae > Caerostris > Caerostris extrusa. Next base: position 5,532 of record BPLR01009051.1, on the reverse strand, counting down.
GGTCCTCATCTTGGGGATGGCACTGATAGACAAAACTTTCATCTTAACCGTAAACGGTAAAAATCAAACTGTGTGACAAACAAGACGCAATACAATTTTGAAAAAAAGTTTAATAATTAGGACCTGAAAGGTCGAGTGGCTAGCGCTCTGGCGCTCGGTACCACAGGTTTCGGGTTCGAGTCCCAGCGCCATGGATGTTTGTAGTGGTTCGGAATCCACTTTAAACCGTAGGTCCTTGTCTAATAGGATCGTAGAGCGTTGCGGGGGCATTGTTACTCCGCGTCCGTGGCTTATCTTCAACCTACACGCGCCTCCTGGGTAATGCAAAGTGAGTAACGTCTGTGCAGCGCTTGCGTTAAGGCCTCCAGGACAGCTGTCTACGTGTTTGCCAGCTCATTAGAAAAAAAAAAAAAGTTAATAGTTATTGCGGAATTTTTCTCCTCTATTATATCGCTGTCGGAATACGTCTGATTGCCAATTTTTCACACGATTACCAATAGATTGGGTTGGTTTGTCGCTTTGTCAGTTTGCGCCCACTTGAGACCAAACAGACCGGGACCTACAGTTTTAATGTGGATTCCGAACCAAACATCCACACCATCGCCAGGAATCGAACGTTAAGCCTGTGGTACCAATAGCCAGAGCCCATTGGATATCAGGTCGCCGCTTACCAATGGAAGAATAGCACGTTCAGTTACGGAACAGAGACAGTTTGATAAGAAATTTAGCATGTGTAACTGAACCATAAACTCTGGTATCAGTGACAAGGATATTAATTTAAATTTGTTTTTATAGTTAGGTTGGAATAAAAATTATAGTGTAGATATAAAATACAGATATACAGTGGGCCACAAAATTGAGTATACACCTTAGAAACTTGGAGACTTTTTGCAATTACAAATTAAATATTGCTTTAAAATGATTGAATTTTTTACCTTATATACTTTAGTCTATGCTTTACCGTATTATACTTATAAAATTGTTACGTTTATTTATTTTTTACGAAAAAAATAAAAGATCTGAGACGAGAGGAAAAAACAACAAAAATAAGTATACACCTTTATTAATTTCCTTTAGCGTACAAATTAATATTTTGTTGCATAACCTTTTGCTTAAATTACAGCTTGTGATCTTCTGGACATATATTCTACTAGTGTTTTAGTGATTTCAACAGAAATTTTAGCCCATTCTTCTCTCAGAACCTTCTTGAGAACTTCCTTTGCTTGTGATTTCGAGCTCATGTACAGCTTTCTCTAATTTCGACCACAAATTTTCGAGGACGTTTAGGTCTGGAGACTGGGCTGGAGTGTGTAATTGCTTCTTGCAATGGTACAGCAAGTATAACTGCACAATATTCGCTCTATGCTTGGGGTCGTTGTCCTGCTGGAATATGAAGCTTGACCCGAGCCCCAACTTACTGGCACTTTTTTTTTCAAGTTATCATTTAAAATCCCCAAATATGCATGCTTGTCCATAATACCATCAATAAAAACAAGCTCTCCAACTCCTCCAGCCGACATACAACCCCAAACGAGGACAGATCCACCTCCGAATTTGACTGTCTTAATGGTGTTTTTAGGTGCCAGTGCTTTCCCAGCTTCTCTCCATATTTTAAATTGTCCATCGCTTCCGTAAAGATTAAACTTACTTTCATCAGAAAATATTACGGTGTTCCAGAAAGAAAATAGGCTCTAAACGATGTTCTGTGGCGAAAATCACTCTCTTTTGTCTATTCACATACTTGATGAGTGCCTTTCGTATTGGTGTACGGCCATGAAACCCATATTGGTGAAGGGTACGTCGAATTGTTTCAACTGAGATCTTTTTCCCGATTGTCGAGGACATCGATAAAGCTAGTTTAGAGGCACTCACCCTCGGATCTTTTCTTTACTGAGTGAATGATCTTCCTCTTCGCTTAGTACTCAGTATTTCTTTACGTCCTCTTCCAGGAATATTGGCCACAGATCCAGTTTTTTTATACTTCTGTAGTATTTTTTGGACACAACCATGAGTTACACCAATCAATGAAGAGATTTCTCGAAGAGATTTGCCTCTTTCGACTATTTTACAACCCATAAACGCTCAGATTCAGTAGTTTCTCTACGAGAGCTCATTTTACGATTTTTAATGAGAAAAAATACTATTTAAAAGTGTTGAAGTGCAACAGCACGTGTTATAAGCAGCAGCTACTCCTGAAACTCTTTAAAGAAAAATTGAAACTAAAAAAAAAAAGTGATGGCATAATTTACAAATATAAGAAGTGTATACTCAATTTTGTGGCATGGTTTTCTATCTTTTCTTCGAATCGCCTAACTTTTTTCGTAATAAATAAGTTAACTATAGAATTGTGTTATTATAGGATGGTAAAGCAGAGGTTAAAGTATCTAGGATAAAAAATTTATCTATTTAAATCAATATTTAATTTGTAATTGGAAGAAGTCTAAAAGTTTTAGAGGTGTATACTCAATTTTGTGGCTCACTGTAGATCTAAATACAGTATAGATAACTAAAAATTAAAATATTAAAAGGTTTCTTCTGTTTTGGATTAATCAGTATGTTTTTAATACACCTCTGATAAGAATTTAAAATTGGATAGTATGATAAATCCCTACGTTAGAGATAATGGCGGAAAGTTGTCGATATTTTTATAAATTAAAAAAAAAAATTATAGCTTTTTGTAGTGTCAGTGTTTTTAAGAAAAACAAATCATATTACAATTGAGATTCACACATCACCCATATTATGTAAGAGATTTTATTCATAAAATTATACATTACACAAGTACAATTCTTTATTTCAGCCATAACCGATTCAAGATTTTATGAGTATAATCATTTTGATAAAATACAGTATCTTCTAAAAAATATGCATATTTTTTAGACGTTCCAGAATTTTGAAATGATTTTCGAAAAAAAAATATTACAAGAGCTTCTAAATTAAGATTTAAATCATTTCCAAGTTGCTAAAAAACGTTACATTTTCATACAATATAGATAAGGTTATTCTACATTCGTTTAAGAACAATTTGGTATATTAATTAAAATAAATTAAAAGTTATCAAAATAAAGTATATGATATGTATGTATGAAGTGCATATTTTTGATGATAAAAGTTTCTATTTTACAAGACACATAATTGGTAAACTAAATATTCTAATTGGCATCGCATCTACTTCAACAAAAACACGAACAAGAATTTTAGAGTTTTGTGCTATTGTTAAAAAAATTACATTTTCATATAAACATTGTTCTACATTCGTTTAAGAACAATTTGGGATATTAATGAAAATAAATTATTATTATCATTACATAAATTAGTTATCAAAATGAAGAATTACTTGGATGTTTCTGATGCTAAAAGTTTCTATTTTACAAAACACATAATGGCAAACTAAATATTCTAATGAATATAATCGCTTTAGTAAAATACAGTGTCTTCTAAAAATGTTTTGTTTTTAGTTGTTCAAGAATTCTGAAATGATTTTCGAAAAAACTAAATTTAGATGCTACTAAAGATAACATTATTCTACATTCGTTTAAGACCCATTTGGGATATGAATGAAAATAAATGAAACGTTATCAAAATAAAGTTTAATTACTACTTGGACACTTGGATATTTTTGATACTAAAAGTTTCTATTTCACAACACACATAATGGTAAACTAAATATTCTAATTGGCATCGCATCTACTTCAACAAAAACACAAACAAGAATTTTACAATTTCATTCTAGAATAAAAGAATATTTACAAAGTCTTATGGGAAATCAAAGCATGCCATTTGCAAACAATTTCAAGTCGAATGGTAAGAAAAATGAATCGAATACCCTCTTCAATCGCCTTCGTTACCAGTTTCGAATCCATCGTCTTCACTTTCGTCATGTATTTGTTTATGCATGTGATTGTAAATTCGTGATCTTGCACAAGTTCCCCAGTAATAGTTCGAAGATCTTTTAAAAGTGTACATAGCCCTGGCAATTTCAACAGCAACGTGGAAAGGAAAGGAATATTTCTTGTTTTTAATGGCATAAACACACAGATATCCAGCAAATGACAGTATGTATAAGTTTTCGTAGAATTCGTCACGAGTGGGCGTTATTAAATAACTCTTGAAATGCAGTTTCATATAAGCCTTAGCTCGTGGAAGAGACATTTGAATCCACCTTCTTAACTGAAAACCGCTCAATTGTCCACGTTCCAAAGCATTACGTACTAAGCAATGGTGAACTATAGCCTTTCCCAAACCGGGGGTGAAATATAGGTTTTTACAATCGCGCACAAGTTCTTCTATAGTGTAGGGTGGGTTCCAAGTTAAATTATAGTACTTCAAAACAAAGCTTATTGATTCTTCGACAATCAGCATGACCTCTTTTGCAGTGGTATCGACCATTCTATTGTCCATGTTGTTCATCCTGTTGTCCAAGATTCGTGTCATCTTAACCACAAAATGTCATCGTCTTGATAGTTTTGAATTGAAATGTTGGCGAATTGGGATAAAATGGCGTGCTGTTGTCACATGTTGGCGTGTTTTGGCGAGCATTTTACATTAAAATCCGCCGATGTAGCGGCCTGATGGCTAGTGCTCTGGCGTTTTGGAACCACAAACTTCAGGTTCGAATCCTGAAGGGCATGGATGTTTGTGAATGGTTCGAAAATTCACTTTAAACTGTAGGTCCGTTCTAATTAGCCTAAAGTGGGCACAAAATAACCATAAAGCGACAAACTAAAAACCAATTGTCAGCTCAATACATAGATGGATCGTTAAAATAATTGAAAATTATCTTACACATATATATATAAATTCATTTCTTTATATATAATAAAAATAAATAATATAATATGAAAAGGAAAAAAATGATGCGTGTTATTATTAAATTGACCAGAAAGTAATTGAAAAACTGAACGTACTTTCTTGCCAGCTCAATAGATAGATTGATTGTTAAAGTAATTAAAAATTTATATATATATTATATATTCATTTCTTTATATATAATAAAAATAAATAATATAATTAATTGCAATTTAGCAGCCTGATGGCCAATTTGATAATGCTCTGGCCTTCCGTGCCCCCCAGACATCAGGTTCGAATCCTGGCAGTGGCATGGAGATTTGTTAGAGGTTCGGAATCCACGTCAGCTAATTCAGTCAAATTGATTTTGCCTGAATTTTTTAATCAATAGTTTATGTAGTTCTGTAATAGATATTAGGTGTTTACTTTATGGAGGAAGGTTGCTATAATAATACAGATTAGAAGCGTGATGTTATATAGAATAAAAAGTTATCTTATAACCACAGATTTCATGACATAAATTCATTGTGAAATATGCATCTTGTCATAAAATTTTCTATGAAAAAAATAACACTAAAAATTTATAAAAATACATCTTTTTTTTTTTTTTTTTTTTTTTTAAATCTTTTCTCGAGAAATTTCCATACTTTTCAAGAAAACACGCCCTTCAGAAATAATTCATCAGATGACTCAAACAATTAGAGGGATTCTCACAGAATTTAAAATTAGCTTTCAAGCAACAAC
>BPLR01009050.1:0-14320 GCA_021605095.1 Caerostris extrusa | reverse complement strand
TCTACTACAAGTTCAAAAAAATATATTTGAACTTGAGAGGATGAATAAAAAGTATTTTATGAACGATTAAAAATTTGAACAAGATATATATAGGGAGAGTGTGAGCTAATAGAAAGAATTGAAAAAATGTAATATTTTGAAGTATGATGATAAAAAACACTAATTTTAAACTACTCCTAGTATAAATACAATAAAGCACTTTTTAAAATTTTTAATAAAAACATTGAACTTTCAGTATTTATTCAGTATTTTTGTCATTATTAATTTTCAAAAAAATTAAAGTTAATTTTATAGCTGAGTTCAATAAATTTAATTTTAATATAGAAATTTTCACTACTTCTGAAAGAATTTTATAAACAAATAAATGTTTGTTTAATGTTTTTAAATTATTTGCTATAAATGTTTGATATCAAGTTCTTGAAAATTAGTTAAAAAGGATTGAAATGCAATATTAGCCAAACAATTTCATATTGAGCAATAATGTTATCTGCGTAGTTTATTGTGTCCACGTTATCTCTCTATCAATTGAAGCAATGCCATTCTCGTCACTATCTCAAAATGCCACCATGTCTTTTCAAAAAATGTAAACAAAAGTATGACATCTCTACGAAATGCTTAGATAAGAAAGAGATATTCTCAATTGATTAGTTATCTATCAGTAGAGCCTCGGGTTCAGAACGTTTGAGTAAAAATTTGATAATAGAAATTTCAATTTACCGATTCATTCCATAACACTATCAATTAAAACAAATACATGCAGAATAAAATCATGAATTTCATGAAATTTTTCGAAAGTAGCTATTTATAATAAGAACTTTTTTTAATTTACATATAGTATATTTCACAATCATTTAATGAATGTACACTCTGTGGTTAAATATATCTATAAAACTAAAACTTTATAACTATAACCATGCTTCCTCCTACGCATTGCAAGAGCGCCCCTGTGACATTCAGAGGAGAAATGATCAGTAATTTCGAGACTTTCACCTGAGAGGAAAAATACAGCGCAACCTGGCACTGCCGCTGAGAAACGTTTAGTTTACCCTGTGTATAAGTTGGGCTACAGACTCTCACCGGGAGGAATATATTCCATGCAAACCTAAGTAACGTTCTTTTTGGATTAGAAGTTGAAATGTTCCACGAATCTGAAATATTATTATATTATCTATCTGTCTTTAAATGTGTTAAAACTGTCTTACGCTAATTGCTTATCAAATTTTGTATCGTGTATAAATAAAGCTGTGAGTTTTAAAACAAACATTGTATCCTGTCTGTACCAAATTTGCACACAATCTCATCTTGAATTGAATTGAGTTAATACATAATCTGCTCCAACCCATGACAAATATAACCATTTCAATCATATTTATGAAAGATAATAATGCAATTTAGCATAAATGAATGCAATAATTATTTCAATCCATCCATCCTTAATAAATAATTCAATTTTCACCAATCATTGATCTGGCTTTCAATTTTTGGATATGGTTGATTTTAATTTATCTATATCTGTTTCCAATCTGTTGGACAAAAGTCTGAACCCTTCAGATACAGGATCCATTGGTTTTCGAATAGCGACCTGTTCATTCAAAATAAAATATCTAAATAAATTAAATAATGATATTCTTATAAGGTTAAAAACTTTGCCATTCCAAATTTTAAAATTTTAAATCTTGAAGTGTAGGATTCAAAATTCTTAGAAAGTTCAATATTCTTAGGAATTGATTACAGTATGTTTCATCTATATTTTCAAACGCCTGACTTCTTGGCTCAGTGCCAACAAGCACTAAGGGTCTCCGTAAGCTTTCTTCAATCCACTGGGCTTTTGTTCGCCAGGTACTGTTTCAAAAGACGAGGAGATCTTTTCGTCAGATTACAGCCTATTACAAGCCAAGGCAGTCTCCAGTAACTTTCTTCATTAGTCGGACTACCATGGGCAATATAGCTCTCCCTGTTTTCTCGATGAATTTCTCGATTTTTCCACTGAATCAATGTACTGCTGGGTAGGCCTTTCTTCTTAAAGTTCTCCCAAAGGAAAAATGCCCTACTTCTTTAGTTGACACTGATTCGTTGAGTCTTTAAAAATATGTGCTCCATCAAATACAGCGGGTTTGCCCCCTTTTACAATATCAACCAAATTTTTAGTAGACTAAATCTATTGTATGAACTGATGTAATTTATTACTATATTAACGGAGGTCACTTTGCGCACAATCGATCTCGAATTTAGAACGATTTTAGCACATCGATGGCAAATTACTATTATCAACATATATATATTTTTACAGTATAAATCATTTCAAATATTCATATAAATATTTCAATAAATGTTAAATATTCATTCTTTCGTGGGATTCGATAGTTGTGATCCATTGTTATGAATTATAGGCATATCCTTAATTAAAACTATAAAATATGACACTAATTGAAGCTGTTGGAAAAATTCATTTTATTTTAGATACATTACTTTAATTTTATGTTAGATTTATTTTTGATAAGCTTGTTGCAGTTTTCTGTACATATCTCGAAGGCGAAAGTGAAGAGATAACATTTATCATCTTTCACATTGTGAAAATAAAGGATGGGGAAAAGAACGAAGTTTCAGCAAGAGGTTCATGGTTCATCAGGAAGTATGAGATAATCATTACAATGCAGCACGAATTTCTTTCATTATTATCTCAAGGGAAGCTGGCGTTGTTATGACAGCTTTGATGACAAACTATCAGATTGGAGCACTTTAGCTTTTTTATTTTTTTTTTTTTTTTTAATGAAAGTAGGACAGAAGGCGAAACTTTCATAACAAACATTCAGATAAAGACAAAAGAGGTATTTTATCTTAAAAGGTACTCTCAGTAATACTTTTTTTTATCTTCTTTTAAATTTTTGTAAAATTACGGATTATGAATATTTCTAACTTTGCAAACAAATTAAATATCAAAGCCAGATACTATATTAGGCACCGAATTTAATTGATTGATTAAAAACAAAAAATTTCGTTTTCGTAAATAAATTGGCATTGTAAAGTTAAATTTTCTCGAATTAAATTAAATTTCCTGTATTGGTAATGTCTATTATGAAAATGTATCCAGCTTTTCACTGCTGTACCCTGTAAAGCAGGTAAAATACAATAGGACAATCAAATGAACTACAATAAAATAAATGACCAACAGACAGTCAGTTAAAGTCAAAAAAAGACGAAATGAAGCAATTAAAGATATTTGACAGAAAACTTGAATGGATCTCGCAGCGACCTGGTGGGCAAGCGGCTAGAGCTCTGGACTTTGATACCATAGGTTCCAAGTTAATGGTGGCATGGATGTTTGAGAGTGGTTCGGAATCCACTTTAAACTGTAGGTCCCGGTCTGCTTAGCCCTCGTATGCACAAGATGACCGTAGAGACAACAAACCAAACCAATTCATATGATCTTATTGTTGACTAATCCTGTGTCCGGCATCTGGGGTTTAACACCCTATGAACAGTCCTCACGGAAAGGGGGCAGCTTCTGTTAAGATGGAGCACCCGTTGGTAAAGTTTGACTCGGCTCAGAGTCGCTGAAGAAGGAGGGAGGTGCCTTTCGGGAGGACTACAGCATCTGCGCATCGTATGCGGGGAAAACTCCACCAAGTAGTCCGCCTCACGAGCCAAAAATCATCACTTACGCCATCAAGTCCCCTCAATTTTTGAAACAGTGTCTACAACAAAGCCACCAGCGGATTGAACCTCCACTCTAATACACACCAGTGCCACTGAGCCACAAGATGGGCCGAAATGATTTGCTGAATGTAAAATAAAATTTGTGAAATTTTTTTTAACAATATTATAAGATTATTTTTTTAGTTAGAATTTAAAAATAAATGAAATCTATCTATGGGCTTTTAGGGCCTAGTACTCATTTTTTTTTTCCTTCTTTTTTAGAATAGAAATTTGGAGACAAATTATCTCCGGCTTAAATCTCATCATATTTGAAACGATGAGTAGTAGACTACAAATGTCAAAGTTCCATCATGTTTGCATATTTTTTACCCGAATAAATTGTTTTGATCTACTATTTTATTATATTATGATACGATTATATATATATATATGCCATGCAAGATCATATGTTACCAGTGCGTGTAAGAGCTGCAACATGAGATAACGACGGAATAAAAACCAAAATATTTAAAAGATTGTATTATGAAAACAGTTACAATGTCACAACTTGTCTCAATGCATGTCTATGCACTCCAATTTTTAGCAGAGATATGTACATATACAATATTTAAATATACGATATAAATGAAAATGTGTCGTGTTGTTCTAATACAGCTGGAAATGTAGAGACAGTCAGTCATTATGCCATAAACAAGGGCTGCACCACTGTTGCTCATTTAGCGCAACCCAGGGGGCACGTGTAGCTTGAAAGATATGCTACGGACTCGAGTAATACTACACCCACAAAAGCTCTATGATCCTGTAAGACCGGGACCTACGGTTTAAAGTGGATTCCCAGCCGCTGCAAACATACATGGCACCGTCAGGGACTCAAACCGGAAACCTGTGGTACCGAACGCCAGAGCTCTAGCCACTCGGCTATGGGGCCTCGTAAATAACAATGTTTTAAATAAAAATTTTCTGTTATGGATTTCTTTGTTAATCTCCTTTTTTTTTTTTTCTTAAATTAAAGGATCTCAATAATTTATATCATAATTGTTGTTTTGAATTGTTCAGGAAATTTTAATTTTAATGAAAATTTTATAGATAAAATAGTGACTTTTGTAACGAAAAATATAAAAGATAAGATTGGAAACCTAAACCTCCTTTTACAGGATTATGAATAGAAAGCTATTTACCGGAATATGAACATTGCTCATTTAAATATTGTCATAAGAAAACTAATGATAAGGTATCTTCTCTTTGCATGTATACAATATCCTCCCCTTTTGAAATGAAAGGCGTGATAAAAGGTTAACATAAATAAAATCTCAACAACATATACTAGATAACCGTATCATCACTTTTGTTTTAACAACTGAACAAAACAAGGAACACGTAAAAAAGGGTTTGGGAACGAAATCGTAATGATCACAGAATTGCAACATTTTTGTTGTTTTAATCACAAAAAAGAGATAGAAATAATAAATACGTTTCAAATTATTTACCATTTAATCTGCAATAATGAATAAAAAATATCTCATATTAAAAATTTTTGTCAAAAATATAATGAATTATTAATTTTCAGCAAAAGTATGTGAAAGATTTTTCCAAATAAAGATTTACATAAAAAATTAAGAACTGTTGTATACGAAAATAATTAGAAGAAGAATTAGAAAATTTTTCCAAACATAATGACTTATTAATTTTCCAAAAAGTGTGTGAAATATTTTCCAAATAAAGATTTACATAAAAACCAAATATTAAAAACTATTGTATACGAAAATAAAGTAAGCTTTGTGATCTAATTCTTCTTTTAAATTAGATAACAAAACTTAGTTTAAACTTCATATGACAAATGTTTGGCTTGGCTCTTTGTGGTTATCCTTTGCAATATTTCTTTGTGTATAATTTTTTCATTGTCTGTATACATTTTTTTTTATCTATAATTGCGTCAATACATTTTTTTTTTTTTTTTTTTGGTCTTAAAAAGGCAAGGTTTAGTTCTCATTTCCCTTTTCTTTAACCAAGAAAAATATAATAATTTGTTTTTCATTTTGTTAATTATCAATCGTTTAGCAAAATAAATAAATCGGAATAAAAATAAATGCTATTTGAATTTAATGAATCCAACTATACTATGCTACGAATTTCGCTTTTAACTTGTGCTTCGCCTTATAAGTCAAGAATTTTTTGTATATTTTTAATTTCATGCATGATTTCTAAACGAATATTTTCATTTTATATTTTTTATTTGATTTATAATTTTGCCTAGAAACTTATGACTTATTTCTTGTTTTAATTTATAAGATACAGAAACACAAAACTGAAGAAAAAAAATTAAAAATACATAAATGCGTAATTCAAATGATGCATTTATTTCAGTCTTTAAATTCTGTGAATATTAATTAACATAAACGTAAAAAAAAAAGCATTAATATTTTTCTTAAATGAACAACCTTATAAAATCTTTCAAAAGACGTGGAGTCGGGAGAAGGGATAGACTTTTAAATTAATCCTATCTTTCATTTTTGTAATTCAAAAAAATCTTTGTAAGGTAGTTTTTTTTTTTTATTTAATCTGTTAATTCTTTTATTTCAAAATATTAGAGAGTTTTTGCATACCGTACGTTAGTTACCGTAGGGCGTCCGTTAGCTTTTTCTCCCTAGCGCGCATGCGCAGTTTCCTATGAGCATGCGCTAGGGAGGAAAAGCTAACGGACTCTGGTAACTAGCTAAAAAACTCTCTATTGTTTCAAATTTAATCTTCTTTATTCCATGATTTTTTAAATTAATTGTTTATTTCAATCAAATTTGTGAATATCATAAATATAAATTGTAATTAAACCAAATATTATTTTGATAAGACATTATTACTCAAGGTTTATGTGCCACAAAGTAAGAGAAAATGGTTTGTAATAACGTTGTTTTGAATGTGCGACATCACAGTAAAGTTACAAAAGAGATTAACCAAGTTTTTATTCTACTGACTCGCTTTTTCGACTTTAGTTATACTCTTACTTTTGAACAGTTTACTCACTGACAAAAAACATTACATTACATTGATTTTACATTAACAACAAATTTCATTGCCTCATTATCTCCGAAATAATATTAATTTCGGTTGAATCTAAAATTTATTTTACTTTGCAAAGAGAATTGGTCATCCTGTTTTGTTAGCATTTATTTGGTTTTGTTCGCTCTATGGTTATTTCTCGTACATTTTAGGCTAATTATACTGGGACCTACAGTTCAACGTGGAGTCGAACCACTAACAAACGTCCATGCTACCTTCAAGATTCAGAACCAGAAGCTTGTGGCACCACAGAGCCAGAGAGCTTGCCAGTTGGCCATACGGTCGCTAGCACGTGCCGTACTTTATAAAATAAAACCACTGAACGTCAGCAGCAGCCTCTCAATTTCCTAAAAATTAAATCGTATTTTTTTTTTTTTAATTCCTCTATTAGTGGATCGCCTAGTAAGGTACAGAAAGTGCCTTCCGTAGTTTTTGAGAATTCTGTAGAATTTTCAAAAAAGAAATAAACGTGACATAAAACTGACTCTCATGCGAGTTGTTGAGAATTAAGGAAAAGTTAAAAACGAATTAATACATAAAATACAACAAATATATGAAATAAAATAGTGTAGAAATATATATGAAATAATGCAGTATTTAAAAATAACAATGTTTTGCTATGAGTTATTAATCAAGAACTTAGGGAATAATATAACAATAGCTTGTTTTTTTTTTTTTTTAATTTTTGGAAATAACTAATTGAAATTGGTACAGAATGTGTTTTTCGTATAGAAAAGTATAGTTTCGTATAGTTTCGTCTTGAAAAATAATATAACAACTGCTTGTTTTTTATTTTTAGAAATAAGTAAAGTTTTGAAGTTGGTACTGAATGCGTCTTCCATACTTTTTCAAAATTCTGTAGAATTTTCAACAAAGGAATAAGTGTAAGATAGAAAATGATTTTTATGCGAGTAATTGAGAATTAAAGAAGAGTTAAAAATGAATTAATACATAAAATACAACAATGCAGTATTTAAAAGTAACAAAGTTTTGCTAAGTGCTGTTAGTCAAGAATTTATGAAATAATCTAACAACCACTTGATTTTTATTTTTAGAAATAAAGTAAAGTACTGAAATGCAGGTCTTATGAAAAACTGCAACAATCCAATATAACAGCAATCTTAAAAAAAAAAAAAAAAAAAAAAAAAAAAAAAAACCAAATACAGATGCAGTTGAGATTTTAAAATAAATTTATTGAAAAATAATTGTTTTCATTTTTATATAAAATAAATTGATTCGAAGGTAGTAAAAAGAATTATAAACAGAATTTAATAGTTCTAAATGAACGCTTAACATTTCGCCTAAAATTTCTTTGCATCGAAAAAAATTAAATTTCTCACGCGACTATTACAATGAAAATGATTCAACAGCATTCGCATTTGAATAGCACAGCATAATATAGAAAGAGCAGCCCTTTTCTGACTCAAAAGGAGAGGGACTTACCTTGGGGCGCAGAACGGAGAGAGAGAGAGAGGATGCCGCGGGCAGAGGATGGAAAGGAAGTGGGTCTGCATGAGATCGTCTCTTTTAATCGCCCTAATCACCCAGAAACTTCCTCCTGACCTTCGCCTCTGTTGGGAATCAGCGCTTGGCACACTATCGCCTCTTTATTTATTTATTTTTTTATTTGCATCGCTCATCGAACACCTAAACAGTTATGTAATGTCAAATACTTTATGCTTCCATATATCTTCACCATTATCAATATTGAAGTAATAAAATTTTAAACGGTGATTTTTTTATTTACACAAAGTATTTGACGAGCTGAGAGACATTTATTGGCTTTGGGGTGATATTTCAGGCAGTAACAGTCCCACGTTTCCATGTATGAGAAAAGACGGGAAAATTCTGCCATTTGCATCATGTCTATCGGTATGAGATGCTTGCACACACTGTCACAACAAACGTCCACCCTCACTATTTCTGAAAGCAGTGACTGCAATCCATATCACCAGCGTATTTGATTTGGTATGTGGTTCTATGGTATTTTTTTGCAAATTTTAGACTAATTAGACCGGGACCTACATTTTAACGTGGCCACTAACAAACATTCATGTTCCTACCAGGATTATAATCTGAATCTGTGGTACCAATGGCTAACAGGCCGCCAGCGTATTTGAATTTTTACCATATTTAATTAAGGCATCGCTCATTAAATTGTTTATATATAGCATTCTTAATTATATTTTATTTAATCATCGAATGCTGAAATTAATAAGTTTCGTCAAAATTAATTTATTTAAAATTCAATAATTTTACAAAAATATTCGAATTATGCAAAATCTCGCATATCTAATATCATCAAAATACCCGTAGTAATATTACAAACAGGCTTATTGTTGTTAGCCTGGAGTTAGTGTAGTTATCCTGGTAATTAGCGTTTGTGACTGAGGATCTCTGTTCTAATCTAGACTAGAATTATTAAAAAATTTCGTGTCTACTTCGGTGACTTCAACGGCCTGATGGCCAATTAATTGGCAAGTGTTCTGACCTTTGGTACCACAGGTTTCACTTTCGAATCCTAGAAGTTGCATGGATGTTTGTTAATGGTTCGGAATCAAAGTTAAACTGTAGATCCAGTCTAATTAGTCCAAAGTGTGCAAAAAGTGACCGTAGAGTGACAAACCAAATCAAATCGGTGCCTTCAACAACCATCGGTGGGCTGTTTGTGGCCCACCGCTGTTCCATCTTCATCTTTCTAACTATTAGGTGCTACAAAATCCAAGGTACGGAGGTAAGATGTGGAGAAAAGAAAAATGAAATCAGAAAGCTGAATTCTGCAAACATGCAGTCCTTCCAGTGGGTTGAAAGACTGACAACTAGAGTACCAATTACAGAGTACTAACGGGGATAAGACCCTTAACCTTCTTATCTTAATTAATAATATTCAATTTGAATTTAGAATAGGATGCTTTTATTAATGCTGATATGGTAGTGAAATATAAAATTTCTCCAAATTGAAATAAAAAGAGCAAAAATTTTTTAAAAATAGAAGAATTAAATTTAAAAATTCGATGCAATAAGGGGGCGCCAATTTCAGAGGTCACAGGAATTTGTTTAAGATACATTGAAAAGAATCAAAATTCCCTAATTAAAAAAAAAATCCCTTTATTGCTAATAAATAATTTTTACGTTCTTTTTTGTTTAATTATATTATCCTTTCATTTTATTAAATATGGGATAAAAAAGTAAACATAAAACCATGGCTACTATTAAAGAAAGTTAGTTCAGGTCAGCTAGCTTTTCTTTCAACGCACTGTTCCTGGTTAAGTGCGCATTGTATCAGGAAAAATATGAAGAGTAAAAACTCTTGGATTCGAATCCTCGCCTTCGTGGACCTAAACTTGCACATCTTCTTGTTTTAATTTTTCTCACAGCAGAAGATGTTTTCTGATTTTTTTTTTTTTTTTTTCTGTAATTTAAAGTTTATTTTTCTACCTTTTTTTTTTAAATTTAAGTAACTCCATTTTATGCATTCTAATTAACTTAAAATTGAGAAGTTTCGTGGTACTTAATATCATATTGGAACTCCATAATCGGTACGCCCGTTTCCCGTTGTCCTTGACCTCGCGATTGGGAGTTCTGGTCCTTACCAATGTGGGGAAGAGGTTGGGTTTGGTGTGTAGAAAAAAAAAAACAACAACTACCGACTAAAATGATACGATCTCGCTGATTCTTTTAAAAATCTATCTTGGACTTTTATGTGATTGCATCAGAAATTTTCGAGATGGCTGAATTTCGTCGAATCTTTTAAATATTTCTTTGGAAACCCCAAATCCTGTCTTGATTCTTGTTTTTCAGGTTATCATTAGAATATCTTCAGCAGTGACTGACCAATAGTCTGGTACAAAATTTTTTTGACCAATAATTCAAATTATAAACCTAAAACACAGAAAAATTGACACCATTTTTTTTTTCGCTCGTATATCATCGAAATCTTTAAAAATAAATTATTATTTAACATTTTGTTAAAATATATTTAGGGAAAACGATGAATATGAAATGCATTATTTAGTAAATCATTCAAAGATTTTGGCGATTTCTTGGCGACTGAGCGAAAGTTTTTCAATAAAAGTTGCAACCAATTTAAGCAACCTCAGATTCAGTTTTCCCTCTCCTCCTTCAATATTTATCAATTATCTATTTTATCTATTCCTTTTATTGTTGCTTTTAAAAAGAACGAACCGATAAATTTAGTTTGTTGCTTTTTTAATTTCAACATATATTGTTATCTCCTACTGATGGCCTACTGTTCAGGTAATACATTCTCTTCTTTTAAATTACAGAAAAAAAAAAATTAAGAAAGTGCCTGTTAAAAATTAAACTGGATTCGCCGATTTTGAATATGCAGTTATGTTTAAGTTCTGCCTTTTCTGAATGGTTTGGCAAAGTTTCCTTTTGATATGGAATATTTTGATTACATCCTATTTTGATCAATCCAGAAATGTTCGAGGCAACAAAAGGAAAAAAAAAATTATAGAAAAAAATATGGAAGGTTTATATATATATATATACACTCAAGAGCCAAAACATTGTGACCACTCCTACATTTTGCAATGAACTCGCCTGGATGACGTGGAAGGCACGTGATCAGGTGGAAGTGGTATTTAATTGCTTCTGGAGAGTCTGAAGAATCATTCTTTCACTTACTTCTGCGTGTGATGGGAAAGGCTGCGGAACTAAGCGACTTTGATAGAGGGCAGATTGTAATGGCTCGGAACAAGTATTTCCGAAACTACAAGACTCGTGGGTTGTTCGCGATCTACAGTTGCTAATACTTATGCAAAGTGGATGAATGACGGTGAAACCAGCAGTAGACGACATGGTGTTGGACGTCCACACGCTATGAAAGAAAAAGGTCTCGCATGGTGCAGCAAAACCGGAGCCAGACAGTGGCTCCGTTGACAGTCCAATACAATGCAGAACAAGTAGAATAGTATCGGAGCACACTGTTCAGCAGACACTGTTGGATATGGGGCTCCCACGCAGCAAACCAAGCGTCATCGCCAACTGCGCCTGCGCTGGGCCGGGAATATCGAGACTGGTCTATGGATCAGTGGGAGAGAGTTGCCTGTTCAGATGAATCACGGTTTGTCATTCATCACGCAGATGATGGCACGCAGGCGTGTCAGGATACGCCGTCTTCCAGGCGAACAGTTGCTCCCTCAATGTACAGTAGGTCATACACAGGCCGGTGGTGGCGGTATTATGCTTTGGGGGGACGTTCTCTTGAGCATCTCTGGGACCCGTGGTTGTGGTAGAGCAGACCATGAATGCTACAGGGTATCTGAACATCATTGCGGACCTGTTGCACCCTTACATGACCTCTGTTTTCCAACTGGAAATGGAATGTTCCAACAGGACAACGCCCCTTGTCACAAGGCTAAAATTGTGTTGGCGTAGTTCCAGGAACATGATGCTGAATTCCAGTTAATGTCATGGCCGCTTAACTCACCGGATCCCAATCCCTATAGAACACATTTGGGATGTCCTGGGACGGCAGCTCAGAATTTAAAGACCACCAATTGGCAATATATCTCGAATTTGCGGGACCGTTGCTTAAACATCTGGTACAATCTGTCTCCGGCCATCTACCAAGGACTTGTGGCATCCATGCCAAGCCGGGTTGAAGCTGTGTTGCGCGCCAAAGGTGGGCCAACTCGTTATTGACAGGTGGTCATAATGTTTTGGCTCTTGAGGGTATATATATATATATATATATATATATATATATATATATATATATATATATGGAAGGTTTTGATTATATTTGTTTGTTGAAGAATTCGTAAGCATTTGAGGCAGCAAGAGGCTAAAGAATTTATACTATTTTTATGGAAAAGATCTTTGTGCATAACTTATATAAAACTTTAATATTAATTTAACTAAACCCATATTACTTACATAACACCTTAAGAAAAAAATTGTTCTTCCATTCAAATATATAAAGAAAACTTTTTACAATCCATTTTTGATCACACTGGACAAAAAGTGTAATGAAAATAACAATAAGGCTTTAGAACAAAGGGTATATCAAGTTGCTGAATTAAGTTGGAAAAATCAAGTGATCGAAAGATCAAAATAAAAAAATAAAAAAATCCGAAATCCACTCCATGAACGTTAAATTTAACTAATTATAATGCATTTTTCAAAAGGAGAAATTTAGTGGGGTAAAAAAAAGAGCGATTAGTTTAATCGGGTGTAGAAATATTTTGAAATTTAAAATGATTAAAATTTTAAAAAATTATAGAGTGACTAAGTAGATAATTAAGAAATTAATCTTGGTAACCTATTACTTTCTTTGTCGATTATAAAAAGAATACAAGAAGGTACATAAAAGCAGAAGAGAGGAGGATATTGTAATTTAAAAAAATAAGTTACATATGATCTGATTATGTAGTTTAAATACTTTTTGGACTTTAGGAAGTTAGTAAATTATTGATTAAAAATTTCGATTGGGCTTTTTGTGAATTTGGAAACATGGAATCGTAAGACTAGAGTGATGTGATAAGTTCGTTTCTTGAATGATGAGTTCAACCATGAAACTCTTTTTTTTTAATGACAGTGACAAGATAAAAGAATTGTTTCATTTTTATTAGAATTAATGCTGCTAATCACCTGACTTGTGGCTCAGTGACAACGTGCAACACATGCATTAGGACTGAGGTTCAATCCGCTGGCGGCTTTGTTGTAGACACTGTTTCAAGAAACGAGGAGATACGATGACGTTTGTGATGTTCAGCATCTTGCCTCATTAGTTGGACTATCTAGCGGGAATTTTCTCTTGTTTTCTCCCATACGATTCTAAATGCGGGGGTAGTTCTCCCTAAAAGTCCTCCCAGAAGGCCTACCCTACTTCTTCAGTGGCATGGAGCCAAGTCAGATGTCTACCTACGGGTGCTCCATCACGACAGAAGCTGCCCCCTCCCTCCTTCCATGGGCCGCACAGGCTAATTAGAAAGTTAGTAAATTCGTGGGTATATTGACTTTTGCATCATATTGTATAATAAATTACACATATTTCTCTTGGAATTTTTATGGTCTTTAAATCTTCAATGGCATTTTTTTTTTTTTGTAAACAAAACTAGTGATTTTGTTAGTTTGTCGCTCTACAGTCAGTTTTTTACACTCTAGGCTAATTAGGGACTGGAAGCTACAGTTTAACTTGGATTCTGAACCACTAACAAACATCCATGCCACCGCTAGGATTCGCAACTGAAGCCTGTGGTACCAAAGGCAGAACGCTACCCACGACATCAGCCGCCCCTGAAAGCTTCCTGAAAGTGCATTGTTATTTTCTGAAGTGGAGTAAAACCAAGTCATATCTTCTATTTGTTAATTGTTGTTGTTTTTAAGTGAAAGACATTTTGACCTGATATCGCTTTTCCTTTGTAGCAAAGATATTTAACAGATTCTGCATAATCCTGGGAGTGCCACAGATAGTCTTGCTACATTGCACCCACAATTTTGTCGTTTACAATGAAACGAATATGTCCAAGAGTGAAGTCTGAAGAGTTTGCCTTTCAAATTCAGAAGAAGGAATTTTATGCCGACGAATTTATAGTAACTATTATCGGCATGGACCTGAAAGCTTTTGATTTAACATCAC
>BPLR01009049.1:0-71731 GCA_021605095.1 Caerostris extrusa | reverse complement strand
TATTTAGCTTTCTGAAATTTTCTTTTCTCAGTCGTAATCAGATTCGAAAGCCACCAAACTTACACAAAAAGCACTGAAGGCCGAGAATATCTTTTAACTTCATCTGAGTCGTTGGATTTGGCGAGCATCAAAATTTTAAAAATTAAGAAAGAGTTTTTAATGGTAAATTCATGACATATTTATATTTAAAAATAGTTGTAGTCAAACCACTTTTAGGGAGACGTCACTATTTACAATACATCACCACAATTCTTATAATTTGTTCCTTTCATCTTATTTTTGTTTGCACACTTTTCAAATTATTCCTTTTTAATTTATGTCATGTTTTACCATTGTTACTTATATTCTATGGTTTATATATTTATTGGTTCAATTGAGCAGTGAACGGGAGTCTGTCGTTTACCATTCATATATACAATCTATCTAGTTTGTCTTTTCGCTGGGTGCAAGAGCACTCATTTATTTGAGAAAAAGTCATTAAGACAGAGGCGTCAAATTATGTGAAAGATTTTTGCAAGCTCCAAAATAGAATATTTAATATGCAGATATATATGTTCACTGAAAAGAACTGGGCATATTGTCTACATATATATGAGAGTTCGATATACTTCAAGTATATATATATACAGTATCCCATTTAATACTTCCTGTGCTGGGATAGATGTAAATATTTGTATTTGCCAAATATTCAATGAAATATATTTAAATGGGCTTTGCGCCAACATAAAAAAGGAAATTACAGCAATTATTATAGCTCATTTTATTTTGTTATATTAAATCAAATGATGTTATATGATTATAGAGATATAAGTGTTGAAAAGGATAAATTAAGAATGCAAGTAATTTTATTTTGATGCACATTTTAGCATATGCTATTATTTAGCCAGGAAGATGTGATCGCACTTTCAGTCAATCGCTTAGCATCATGCCTTATACACTTGCTGGTAAATGGGAGATGGCTGTCGGTGTATCAGAGGTGATCTTTTTTTTAAATATCCTTTTTTTTTTGTTTCGATAGCTTAACAAGTCTATCATATATCGATATGTTGGAAATGCCCAGATTTCCAGCACAGAGTTTTTGTGCAGTTGTTAACTGGTACAATTTAAAGCTCGAACCATATTATCACAAGCATCTCTTTAATGATCTCGTGAAATATAAAAGCGAATTTAGTGAAAGCCGAGCATGTGTCCATAGAAAGCAAGATTGCCGGCGGTCAAACAATGAATGTCATCGGTAAAATGACTTTCACTGGTTTACAATTGCCGATGCATATCGTCAGATATAGATTTGGAGTATATGATGAAAGGAATATATTTGCTGATGCGCTCGCTGGAACCGCCTGCTGAGGATTGTTTCAGGCACTGACTGACTCCATATTTGTGCCCTCACATGTGCATGATTCACATGAAAATGTCCTGTAAGTTTTGACCTGACCCTACATTCATTATATGCCAATTTTTTGTATTGTGCATCAAAATGCTGCTTTAGAAAATGTTACGCCTAGTTTCTGCAATTCAGTCACAGAAATAGAATTTTAATGACACCATGGAATCTAATTACGCAGATCCTCATGCGCCGCCAGAGAACACACTGGGCTGACTGGAGAAGCATTGAGTACAGCTTCGGGCAAACAGGGCAACACTACAGGTGGATCCTGCACAGAATGCTTGTTTTCCCTTCTTATTCACCGTGGGGATTCAGCAAACAACACAGTAAAGTTTGTAATTCCTATTTTTAATTATTAAAATATAAGTGAAAAAATACTCCATTGCTTATAGGTTTGTTGCAAAAGATATGCCCGATACGGCAAATTAGCCAGCCATTTTTTGTATAAAACTTTGTAGATAGGTGATCTCTGAAGATTCTGAAATGAAGAACCTTCAGTTTAATGAAACTGCCGTAATTTACTAACGTTAAATAGAATACCAATGAGATGATTATCTATTGAGCAAATTTCTCGATCAGCAATGTTCTTTGCCTCCAAAAGAGTGAAGTGTGGGAGAAAGATAGCACTATCGAAATGGGTAGTTACCCTTACCCATTTTCCTTGTTTGGCCTTTTTTTACTTGAATATTTAAACAGATTATATCACACAGAAAGAAAATAATACTCAGATGCAGCCAGCATTGTTATTTCAAATAAGAATTCTGGCTTTTTGGAGTATTTTGTTCTAATTGAGAAAAAAGCCATTATGCTTGGGCTGTTTAGATTTTAATTTGCTATTTCATTTTCACTTAAATAAAAAATTTAATTTTCTTCCATGTTATTATTGCCTATATTTATTGTTAGTAAGAATTAATGAATCATGTGTCTTATCTTTGGGTAAATTGTATCAGTGTCGAATTTTTTAAATTATTTACTTGAAAGTTAATATATAAAGCACAGCCTTGCCTTTGATTATTTTGCTAATTTTATTTCGCTTGATTCTGGATGCATCCTCCCATTCTGGTTTTTATTCTTTGTCCCCGCAAAGCTATCAGGCCTTTGTAACACAAAACCCTGGCACTATTTTTTTGTTTTTGATTGTGATGTGAAACCTGCTTATCACTATACTGTAAAGTGACGTAATTTGAGCAGCAAACACGTGCTCATTTCTCTGCTGGGTCAACATCAGCTTTGGAGTGGTCTCCTCCTATGGGCCTCAGCTGGGATTCAAACTGTGTTTCAGCCAGTTGTCAAGGCCTCAACAGAGTTTTAATCTGTCACCCATCGCTTTATGCAGAGCAGCTTGATATTTTTATTGTTTTTCGCTCCTGATCATTTAGAGATATACAGTCTGATCCCCCAGGCTTTAAACTTACTCATTGGTAATACTGGACAGTCATTCTTATGAAATGTATCAATAGTCAAGAACTGAACCACTCCAAACACCATATAGATCAAAACATTTACAGTGATCTCATAATTCTCAAATAATATACTTGTATCTTGATCTTAAATGTAATTATGTGTCATAGAGCTCATTGAGAATGCTTCATCGTATTTTCTTATTATGTTCTTCTATCATATGAACCAATACGTACATATTTTTCAGCTTTCTTTTATAGAATTCTCTTTAATAAAACTTGAAGTTCCTACCTATGAGCATGTCATCTAACCACCCATTTGCAGAGTATTGAAACCTTGTTTAGTCCACCTTAAACCACTTCTCCATGCACATTTTACCCTAATATATTTTTCTTTTTTAATGAATAATGTATATTATAATGAATAAATGTTTTGTTTGAATTAAATACTTATTAAAATTATTTCCATTTATTTTATTCAAAAAGAACTTCACATTTCGCTTTTTTATTCTGATATCATTGTGCACTAGTTTTAATTTGAAACACAATACTTGTATTTACGTGTATTTTTATTTTTATTTCACAAAATACTAATAGCAACTTTAAAGTTGATTATTTTCACTCAGCCTGACGACACATGGAGTCACTCCCGTGGCTGAACCGCCAGTGAGCTACCTGGACTTGGCCAGCACATCGATGGCGCTTCAAGCCTATCAGCCCTGAGGTTGGTGGATGGGTTGCAGAGCTCCCAATTGTAGAGCCTTTTGAGTTAAAAACAAATTTCTTTAGCCTCGACTTTTTGTATCAAACAACCACATTAATCATTTGTTATGCTCGATTCCACACACATTACAAAAATCATAATGTAATTTTTTTCTCACTGTTATATCAGTATGTTAGCACAAATTGTGATTTTCTGTATACAAAATTCAAATTCTTTTTTGAGTGAGCCGAAAGATGATGCAAGAAATCTATTGAAGTAATATATACATAGAAGCAAATATATAATGATGGATTTAATAGATTGTGTATGTTAGTCTATGTTTAGCATATCATGTTATGTAGATAAGACAGCAAAACCTGTAAGTATCATATTGTTACGTGGGATACACTCATACAGAAGTTTTCGTTTATGAACTTGTATACAGACAGTTTTACTTTTTTATATTAAACAGAACATAAAAAGATGCTGATGCAACTGCCAGAAATGAGAAAATACCATGGGGTAATTGTATCTCAAAAATAATGACTGGATACATTACTAAACATTACACGACACCCAAGCACCACTGCCTGTCTTCATAGCACAGATGAAAAGAACATATGTCGGAAATGCAGATTTTACCAGAAAGATATTGTCGTTATAAAACTCAACATTATTTATCTCAACTTAATATAGAGCAAGAATTTAAAATACTTTTTGAGTGGTCATTTTGTAATGCTATTATTAAGATTCATTATCGCAAAGAAAATCAGAATTGCTGCAATATAACATGTGAAAAAGTGTAGTTTATTATTTGCTCGATACTTTTCATTTTAAAAACTGCTGAATGAGACTGTATTTGTACTTGCCTTATTTCCAGATTCTACATGAAAAAAGTGTGATCATCTCTGAATTGACTTTCACGATTTACATAGCACAAGTTTGAATGCAGACGACACTATTCACTCCGTGAGTTAATGTAGCGTACAATTAATATAAGTGCTAACATACCCGTGTGTTCAACATCGTCGACAGAATATGTATTAATGAATTTTGTTTGGTAAAATTGTAATCAGCATTAAAATTCCGGGTCTTATCGTATAAAACCAAATTTTTATTATATTCCTTCACGTTAACTTTGAAATGTAGGTTTCTATTTACACCATTTGTCCAAGCAGCTGTTCCTCATCTCGCTTTTTGCTTTCTGTGAGAAACATTCCCAACAATTTGTACTGGTATAATATTGTTTTCATTTTATTCTGGACTTAATTTTTTGAATAAATGAGTGGATCAATGAAATCAATGTGTAACTGTGTCTTAAGAGTTAAAATGGATGCTTTAACTCACCCCACAAGAATTTTTTAAAAATTTCCGCCATTTGAAGGAGTCGAGCCAATATGTGCAGAGCGTGCTATTGGAAAATGCATATGGTTCAATTTCTTTAGCACGTTGGCTTTTCTATATTGTGGAACATAAAAACATTTTTGATTTGAAAAGATTGATGATGCTTTTTTAAAAGGATCATTAACATGGCGTTATTTAGCTTCCCAAATTAATACTTCTGAAAAAGTACTGGAAGGCCTTCTCTTCCTTGTGCTTTTTATTTCTTCACGGGATTGACAAATGATCAAACACTTATTGACACACCCTGAGTACTCCCACAACAGAAAATTCTGGCACTGAGAATATATCACCATTGTTTTTTTGCACCATGCCTTGTACTAATTTCCTTATATGTATCATTTTAATCAATCAGCAGAATACTGGGAAGATTTCTGGATCTGAAGGTGGTTGAAGCAGCCCTTTAGAAAAGGGCTGTCAGTTGGCAGCATGCAAATCAGTCCATATGAGAGGAACATTTGGTATTTACATAGTGTATTGATTGCAGCCCTGTTTACTTGTATTTGGAAGTTATAACAGTTATTTTAAATAACCAAAAACCCTGAAAGGGCATGAAATTTGCAATTTGTCTTGTGGAAACCGCCTTTTGTTTGTGCTAAAATAGGGTCAGATGACACGATGCAAAAATGTGTTCTACCTGTGTTGAGGCTTTTTAATATAAAAAATGGAGAGCAGCTGAACCCTACTTAGGACAATGGAGTTCAGTTGCTTGCCTATGTGGTTATTTGTTATAAATTTTTAAGAAATTTATTTTATCTATTATGCTTGAGACACATTTAAAACGATGCTCATATATAGCATTATTTATTTTAAAAACATACATAGACTCAATCCCTTTTTTCCTGTTTCGGAAGTGGTTAACTTTTGCTCCTTTTTGAAAACACTCTGACCACGGCCAAAAGTAGTAAGAACAAAGAGCAAGGAAAGGAAGGGAAAGGTGGAGATGAGCGTGAACAATGCACCTTACAAAGGGTAAAATTGCTTAAAGGTGAGAAATATTATTGTATGTGTATATGTTAGTGTAATATTATTGTATGTGCATATAAATATTATTGTATGTGCATATTTATGTGAAACCTGCTGTGGTCATAATATTAAAGGTTCATATGGAAACTGACGGCAGATGCTGGCGCCACTGATATAGATTACTTCAATATTACTTGATAGTTGTTTGTAATGGCAATAGGCTGCTTGGGATGCTTAAAAGTTGAGTTGTGAGGCAAGACTATGGGGCTGTAGAGTCATTTGTTAAAGTAAGTTTAGCAGTAAAGAGAAAGTCTGACCAGATGCTTAACAGGACAAAACCAGGCCCTGTCTGGAGACAGTGAATAAGCAAAAATTGTTATAAGACAACAACAATCAAACATATAGTCAGATGCCACTCATTTATGAGGTGCTATACCTTGTTATTAATGATGTGGGCCTGTGTTTCGTATTGTTCAATAAACTGTTGTCTGCTCATTACAAACATTGTCCTTGTTTCAAAGGTTTATACTGAGACAGCTGGGATTGATCTCACCACAAGAGTTTATTAGACTTCGTGCTGCATTGAGTGGGTACATTTTAACAAATTATGCTTGATTACTCACAGGGAACATACAGCTGGAAGCTTAAAACCTTGGTAGTATCTCAGCATTTGCGAAAGATTCTCGTGCCATGCCTATATAAAATTCCCATCATGATCAAAGTTTCTGCTTATTGTGCCTATAAAATATTTTGTTATTATTAGTATAACATAATTAATGGCGTAACATATTTAATCATTTTTATTATATTTTTGCACAGAGTTGACCCATCGCCAGATGGAACCAGAAATAGGTTTTCTGCCACAGAGAATGTCGCTTCACAGGCCGTGTTACTTTATTGCAACGCTTGGATTGTGGCCTGAAAAACCACTATTCAAATGCATCAAATCTGCATGTTGAACTAAGATGAAACAAAACTATAAAACCTGTCACATACTCACGTCTTAAATCATGAAATATGTAACAAATTTACAAGTTTTTTGTTTATCTATCTTACAAAGATTCTTTCAAGAATTTTTCTCTCACGAAGGTCTGAGATTTGGATTGAGTGCATTTTCTTGAGATAGAAATGATGGTTTTTCTAGAATTGGAGGCCTTTTATTGCGTTACAAATCGCATTGTCAAAGTCTGGCAATACCATCAAAAGCAGGCCTATTCTCTCTTGATATAAACGGCCCTATTTCTGGTTCCATGCAAACATGACAGTAAATTCGGTCAACAATGACTGGATACTTATGAGTATCTGTAACAAAATATAATAAAATGATTAAAATATGTTGCAAAAACATTAATTAATATTTTTTTTAAATAATAATAAAATAATTTTATAGAGCACAATAAATTTAGAAACTTTTGTCCTTGACATTAAAAAGTTTCAAGAATTTTATAAAAAACATGAAACTTGCAGGGAAAGAATACTAAAAAATGCTGAATGGCTACTTAAGTTTGTAAATTTAACAACATGTTCAGTTTTCAGCGGGACATTATATAAACTTCATAAAATTTAAATTAAAAATCTTATAATTAAATACCTTTGAAATTGTTAAAATAAGGCTCCAGTTGTCATGGATAGAGTCAATCCCAATGTCACCATGTCGACTTACATTGGGATGAAATATTTTTGTAATAAAACGAACAACAGGTGGTTTCATTGGATAACTGAAATACAAATTACAAAATAAAGTATAACCATAAACTTCAATTAATAACAAAATTATAAAAAAACTTACTTAAAAATGAAATTGGAATAAAAATGCAATATGAAAAATTTGATTGTTGATTTATTAGCTGATATAGCAGACACACACACACATTGGAGGCAACTACACTTTCTTACTTTGTGCATCCTAATCACATGAATGTCTTTTTCAATTTAGACAAATTTATGGTTTATTATATTAAGCATCACAGTTCAATTTCAACTTTCTTGCAAGAGTTGTCACTAAACAACACTTTAGCAAAGTAATTTGTATAGTCTTTGCCTTTTAACATATAATTCAACTTTTTAAAGCATCCCAAAATAACTATTGCCATTACAAACAACTATCAGAAATATTAAGTAATCTACTATCAGTGGCGCAGCACTTTCTCGTGAGTGGTTCTCTCAGTTTA
Organism: Caerostris extrusa; assembly: GCA_021605095.1. Classification (NCBI taxonomy): domain Eukaryota; kingdom Metazoa; phylum Arthropoda; class Arachnida; order Araneae; family Araneidae; genus Caerostris; species Caerostris extrusa. Next base: position 63,703 of record BPLR01009049.1, on the reverse strand, counting down.
TATAATTTTTCTTTATATTTTTAGCTTAGGTTTCACATAAATATACACATACAATAATATATATACACATACAATAATATTTACACTGTATATACACATACAATAATATTTCTCACCTTTAAGCAAAGTTTTTTATATATATAAGTTGTTTGTATCTATATATATATACATATATATTTTTTTTAATAGCCAACCAAAAAATATTTTAATTGTTTTCACTTTTTGGCATGGGTAGGGAGGCTTCTTAATATTACTTTGAATGTTTTTAAAAAGAATAAAGTTCTTATTGTTTACTTCAGAGAATAGGAAAAAAAAAAAAAGTTACAGAAATGTATATATGTTTTTAAAATAAATAATGCTATATGGGCATCATTTTTAAATGAAAATATAAGCATAATAAGTGCAAATAAATTTCTTAAAATTTATAACAAAAGCTTACATATAAATTTTAAACAACTGAACTCCATTGTCCTATAAATAAAGGGTTCAGAAACTAACTACTATTTTTATATTAAAGAAAAATATAACAGGGTAAAATTTATTTTGCACATCATTGAATAAGTCATGCAATTTTTATTTTAACTGTACAAAATAAAGTTTACACAAGACAAAAATTACTTTTTTTTAAATTTCATATAAATTTCAAGTTTTTTTTTTTTTTTTTTTAGTTAATTTAAAATGCTTGTTATGCTCCAAAGTAACTACAGAGAATCCATTAAGAATAGATCAGAACACGTGAAAATAAAAATCACCCTGCTGGAATCTGCAAATATAAATAAAATGTTCCTCCTTCATATGGACTGTTTGCAGGACCTTCAATAGATGCTTGCCAATGATAACACTTTTCATCTAAAGGAGCTGCTTCAATACCTTCAGGAGGATCAGAATGTAAGGATTTTAGCTCATTCCTTAACCTAGTTGTTCGCCATGAACTATATATAAGAGGGGGAAATTCAACCTAATTACAAAAGATAACATGAATTAATTAAAAAAAAAACAAATAATTGATAACATATATGTTTAAATATTATAATTTTTTATTATTCAGAATATAAGTGTGTCAATAGAATGTTTAGTCAATCAAATGTCTTAATGAGAAAATAAAAAACATTAAAAAAAAATTTTCAAGTTTTGAAATAAAGAGAAACATACATACTTTTCAAGAAATTAATTTAGAATGCATGCTATATGTTTAATGATCCTTTTAAAAAAACATCATCAATCTTTTCAAATAAAAATGTTTTGGTAAATGTTACAATATAGAAAATAGCATACATGTCAATCCTTAAATAATCAAAAATGAAAATTAATTATATGCATTTTAACTAGCACACTCTTTTTTATATTTGTACGGCTCAATATAAAATGAAAATTTAAAAATTCTTGTAAATTCATTGAAGTTAAAAACATCCATTTTGAAAATTTAATAGCAGGACATTTGCACAGTGTTTCAATAAATCTACTCATTTATTAAAAAATTAAGTCAAATTAAAATTAAAATATTATACAAATTAATTGTTTAGAATGTTCCATTATTTCTCACAAAAAAAATAGTGGAAGAACAATACTTGAACAAATAATTAAATATATAAATAGAAACCTACATTTTCAAAGTTAACATTTTAACTTTCTAATAACAATAAATCACAAGAGGATATAATAAAAATTTGGTTTTGGAATACATTAAAAGATTGGAATTTTAAATGCTGAGTACAATGCATAGTACTTTTAAATAAACAAAAATTCAGTTAATACCTCCTCTGTCATTTGATGTAGACACAAGATGCATGGTGCACTTAGAACTCTGCACATATAAAAAAAAATACAAATATATTAATTGTACACTATTTAATACAAGAGTAGATAATTATGCATTTAAAATTTAAAAGCAGTAAGAAACACTCCGATTATATTAAATCATTAAGAAAAATTAATTCAATTTATAATCCTACTTTTTTCATGTATCTAAGAAATCTATAAATAAAAACAAAAATACCATGCAATTTTATTTTCATTCAACAGTTTTAAAATAGAAAAATTATCGGGGAAAAAAAAGCAAATGTAAATACACTTACTTTTTCACATGTTATATTAGCAATTCTGATTTTTTTTTCTTTGCATTAATGAAATCTTAATAGTAAGCATTGCAAATATTATAAAAAATATTTTTAAATTCCAGTATAACAGCTCTAAATAACATTAAGTTTTATTTGAAGTAAAATAATGTTGAAGTTTTATGAAAAACGACAATAATACTTTCACAATTTAAAAATCTGCATTTCCCTTGACTATTGATTATTTTTAAATATTTATATGAAGACAAATTGCTTTGTGTTAAAATTTAATTAAAACAGTGAATTAACAGATATTGTCAGTAATGTTTAGTAATGTATACAGTCATTATTTTTGGGAATACAATTTATAATTATTTTTCTCATCTCAATTTCTAACAGTTGCATCAACATGTTTTTATACATGTTTACGATTTAATAAAAAAAAAAATTAAAACTGTCATTTACTGTGAAGCATCTGTAATATACAAATTCATAAAAGAAACTTCTGTATGAATATATATCCACATGCTTTTTCTTTATATTTAATTTTTCATTCACAACAGGAAATACTTACAGGAACTTTTATGTCATATCTGCATAACATGAATATAATATAAACACATAATTCAAACATACAATCTATTAAATCCATCATTATATATATATATATATTACTTGTAAAAGATAAAGCTTTCTTGCATCATCTTTTGCAACACTCACTTTTTTTTTTTAAAAAATTTAAGATTGCAATACAGAAATCAAAATACAATTTGAAACACTAATATGCAATACTGTAGTGAAAAAAAAATTTTTTTTTTTAATAAAATTATGATTTTTTTAAACATTGTAATGTCTACAATTGGCATGATACAGTGGAATCGAACATAACAAATGATTATGTAGTTGTTTGATACAAAATTCAGTTTAAAGAGAAATGCTTTTTAACTTTCAAAACCATACACTTACAATTTAGAATATATTATCCACCAACATGGAACTTGATATGAGGGCTTGAAAAGCTGCCATCGATTTTGTGTGTACTGTCTCCATTTTTCGTCAGAATTGTTAACTTTCACTACAGTATTCCAGCGTTTGCAAACATGAGAACAACTCCATAATGAAAAATCATCCAAGTAGGAAAATATAAGAGTAAGAACTGAAATGAAAACAAATAACTTTAAAGTTGCTTGTAAGTATATTTTGTAAGTAAAAAAATAAAAATACACATAAATCTACAAAGTATTGTTTCAAATTAAAATTTTAAACTAGACTTTAAAAGTAATATCAAAAATTAAAAAAAATGTAAGTTCTTTTGAATAAAATAAATGGAAAGTAATTTTTAATAAAGTATTTAATTCAAAACAAAACATTTATTCATTATAATACATTATTCATTAAAAAGAAAAAAAAAATATGTGAATAAAAAATAATACATGGAGGAAGTTTAAAGATTGGATAAAAAATTGGAACAGCTAAAATACTCTGCAAATTAAAATGAATTACATTGGACAGATATTGATAAGCACCTACATAGGTAGAATTTCAATTTTATTTAAGAAAGAAATTCTATAAAGCTCTTAAAAACTGTACATATCATTAACATAGTTCATATATTAGAGAACATAATAGAAAAATACATTAAGAGAATGTTCTGTGAATACATATATTTTTATAATTATTTAAAATTAAGATACAAGGATTATGTATTTGAAATTAAAAGTCACTGTAAATGTTTGTCCATATAATTAAGTACAAAATTAGTTCAGAATCTTTTAAACTAATATTATTTCATAAAAAATTAACTAATCAATTTCATTTATTATTAATGAGTAAAAAGTTTAAAAGCAAAAAGTTAAATCAGACCTGCATATATATTCATGTCAAAATATGGAGGCGAGAGCAAGTAAAAATATCAAAAATATGCTGCATAGTTAAAAACGATAAAGATGAACTGACAGATTAAAACTATCTATTAAATTTATGACATAACAGCAAATTTACAGTTTAATTAGCAAATTTATAAATTCCTCCAAAACTGATGTTATTGTAGAAATGAGCAAAATTTGTACTGTAAAATTGTCACTTGCAAATATAGTTGGTAAAAAAGGTTTGAAAATGAAATCAAACAAAAATATCAAAATATAGGGTTTTGTGTTGATGGTTCTAAAGTACAATAAGCTTTGCAAGTTTAAAGAATAAAAACAGAATAAGAAGTTATCAAGTAAGAAAATAAATTAAAAATAATGTAAAGATAAAAGCAAAAAATATATATATATATATATATATATTAACTTTCAAGTAAACTGTTTAAAAAAAAATTCGATTTTTTGATTCCCTAATTTTTAAAAGATAAGATTTTATGATTCATTAATTCTTATAATAATGTCATATAAATATTTTAACTTCTAAAAGAATTTGAAAAAAAAATGTAATAATAAATAGCATGGAAAAATTAAATTTTTTTTATTTAATTAGAAAAATAAATAAATTAAAATCTAAACAGCAATTATAAACATAGTAAGCTTTTAAAAAAAATTCTCTAATTAAATTAAAATACTCAAAAACAAATTATTTGAAATAAACAATGTACATCTAATTCTTCCTCTTTTTTAGTCTGTAATGTTAAAAATGATAATCTGATTTTAAAAATATTCATAAAATAAAAAAAAAAAAATTATAAATGGGAAAAAAATCATTAAATTTAATACCTTCAGTAGGTAAATTTTCTATCACACCTTCTCCACACACTTCTTTTCTTTTGGGAGAAACAAGGGCAATTATACACTCCGATAGTTTGTCAAGTTTATGTCGTCGAAATATCCTTGGTGGTCTTTGTCGCCTTCGTACAGCAGTTTCATTAAAATCTGAAGGTTCTTCATTTCCAGAATCTTCAGAATCACTTTTCTACAAAGTTTTATACAAAAAAAAATAATAAAATTATATATGGTATATCTTTTTTTGCAACAAACTATATAAAGCAATGGAATTATTTTTTTCACTTATATTTACAATAATTAAAAAATAGGAAATTTTAAACTTTATATTATAATTATTTTACTGGAATACAATTTTGATTTGAATAAAAGAAAAAGGGAAAACACAAGCAATTATAATGCAAAGGTCACTATAATATGAGAAGTGTGTATATATATTTAACCCAGAAGCAGCATAATCTGCTTTAGCCCATATTAAAACTGATAACCTGCATATATTTACTTCCCTTTCTTTTAACATAACATAAACATGGTTTAAATTAGGTCCATGGTGTCATTAAAATTCTATTTCTGTATTCCCGACTGAATTCTAAAACTAGCGTAACATTTTCTAAAGCTTGAGAGCATTTTTGATGCACAATTATATAAAAAAATTAACATACTATAATGAATAATAAGTCAGGTTAAAAAAAAAAAAACTTACAGGACATTCACCATGAAAATACATGCACATAATTTAAAAATAATTTCATAAGAGAAAGCATAAAAACTTAAACCAAAATGTGAACTGTTTGATTCTAAATAGAGCAGTGTAAAAAACTTCAAAACAATTTATAAGCTAGAGACATGAAAATCAGCATCAGAAATATATATATATATGCACAAATGTGTGTGTGTGTGTATCACAGCTAATTCTTAAGCCAATTGGAAAGTATTTTTTATTATTTATTCAGTGATTTTTTTTTTAACCACTAGCAATCTCTTTTCTATAAGACTGATAATCATCCGTAACATGCAGCTTCTATAAATTGCTTACTTTATTTTTAAAAGATCTATTCAAAATTAAACATGTTTTGCATGCGTGTGTGTAAGTTTTCGGAAAAGCAAATTGCAATAGTTAATAACTTGCATAAAGAAACTCTATTCTTTTAAATCTGGGCATTTTTCCAACATATCATTATACTATATATTAGACTTGTTAAACATCGAAATAAAAAAAAAAAAAGGATATTTAAAAAAAAAAATCCTACCTCTTGATACACCATTGAACTATCTACATTTACATCATTAGGATATAAAAAGGCATGGCATGTAACACAAAGCGGTTGATGAAAATTAGGTCCATAGAAACCACAACAAGAATAGCATAACATATGCTAAAAAAAATGTACATCAAAATAAATTACTTGCATTCTTAATTTATCACTTTTCTTACTTATATCCTCTATAATCATATAACATCAGTTGATTTAATATAATAAAATAAAATGAATATAATGAATTGCACATGAAATTTTCCTTTTTATGATTTAGTAAAGCCAGAACGCTGTGTTTCCCATTTTTAAATATATTTCATTGAATATTTGTAAATACAAATATCCCATCTACATCAACACAGAATTATTAAATGAGACTCTTTTATATATATATATATATACTAGTATACATATCAGACTCTCATATATTATATATAGACTCATATATAAATATAATTCTTACAATAAGACATATATATCTCTTATATTAAATATTCTATTTTAGATTTTAAAGAATTCATTTTCATGAATTTTATTTTCTGTCTTAATTATTTTTCCTCAAATAAAAAATGAGTGGCAAATTTTACTTAGCGAGATAGATAGATCGATATATATATGAATGGTAAAAACAGACATAGTTTCAGAGTTCACCTTTTCAATTAGTATAATAAATATTAATTATATATAAACCATAGAATATAAGTAACAATATAATTTAAAACATGACATAAAAATTAAAGGAATAATTTGAAAATTGGTATAGCAAACAAAAAATAAGATGAAAAGGAACAAATTATAAATTAATGAGTGTAATTGTGATTCTTAAATAAAATTGACATTGCACTTCCCTAAAATTGAGACAACTGCAATATTTTTTAAATAAATGTCAGCATAGTTTATCATTAAAAACTCCTCTTTTAGTTTTTAAAATTTTGATACTTTTCATAAATCCAACATTTGTTTCAAATGAAGTTAAAAAGATTAATTCCTCCGAGTACTAGCATATATTTTTTGCTTAGTGCTTTGTTTAAATTTTAGTATTTCAATATTAGCAAAGATCTGATTTTATTAGGAAAAAAAGAAATTTCAAAGAAAAACTTCATGTTGATTATGCCTAAGATAATAATAGTGTTCCTATAGAAAAACATCCAATGATATGAATTAAGTTTTATTTTAATAAATTAAGCAAAAATAATTTAAGTAATAATCCCCACTATTAATTACACTGGCCAACAACTAAAAGTTCAAAACCAGAGTACTTCAAATGTACTGGACAAGAATCTAACAAATAAAAATTGTAATTTTTACTCAAGTTTTTAAAATTTCAGAAATAAATGTTCTCTATCTACATATAATCCAATTATAATATATATATCACTTTTTTTTTCTGCTCTGTTATTATGTCAATCAAAGAATACTCTTTCTCAGCTTCTTCTATTTCCAACAGCACCTTTGATGGTAAAAGTATAATTTTAAACTAGTCATATTAGTTTTGTTTGAGCAATTCAACATTAGAGATATATGAATGATTTACTCATATTACTTTTGTCAGTAAATAAATATATTTAATATATAATACTTCAAAAGTGTGTGAATGTTGTTAACAATTTTTTGTTACATTTGGGGAGAATTTATGTTTACTTCAAAAAAGTAAAAATATTACTCCACTTATAAGGCAGCCTGTAAACTATTTGATTGTAAGCTTTGTTAATCGAATAAGACCCTTTTTAACAATTACTATAAAAATACCTGGCTCACACCTGTTCACGAAATAATTATTAAGATTAAGATTTGCATTAAAATCAGTGATCTCATTTTTCTTAATGTGATTTAATCACCTAAGAACAATTCTGAATAAAAATTATAAACCCAATTAATCACTATCAAAGATAATGTTTCAATATTTTTATGCACACCTCTTATTGTTAATAAAATAAATCATTCTACAATAAATATGCTCTAAACTTGAACAATTAATTAATTAATGAAGGAATAATTTAATTCCTTTAAATTAATTTTTCAAGTGACTAAGAATGAATTCTGGTATAATAAATACTTCTTGTCACTTATGAAGTAATTACTAGTCAATTAATTTTTATGCAAATAAAGTAAATATCAATGCAGCTCTAACACAAGTAAATTAAATTATTTTAAGAAGAATTTCTTACGTTAGTTGTAAAAAATTCTGCAAAGGTCATAATATGAGTGTACATACAGTTTTATTTTATACTACAGTAAGAAAAATTTCATTTTCAGAATAAAATAATCCATATATTACTATTCATGCATTCCTTTCTAACACTTAAAACAATATTTATTGCATATTCATCTACTATAAAATATTTAGGGGCCTGAATGATTGAGTGGCTAGCGCTCTGGGGCTCAGTACTACAGGTTTCGGGTTCGTGCAATGGATGTTTGTAGTGGTTCAGAATCCACTTCAAGCCATAAGTCCTGGTCTCATATGACAGTTGAGCATAAAAAGAAAGAAAAACATATCTCGCCTTGAAATCTACCAATAGGTAGACGGACTTGGCCTACACTGGGCTATTGAGGCAATGATGATAAAATATTTACAGTCAAATGTGTCTCCATTGTATATAACAAATAAACACATTTTAAAGTATGCAAAGTGATCAAACCATCTGTTGAAAATTTTCGATGTCATCCATCCACTTTTACTTATAAGAGATGTTAAATTCCCAACATTTTGAGCTCTGTAATTTCTTGCCAGAAAATATAATAACTAGCAAACATAGAAGTACATCATTAGAATAACTGGTCTTGACAATACATTGCTGTCTAGCTAATTTATCTCCTTATTGCCTTTCCCCTTAAAGAACTATATAAAGCTGTCTCAGCTAAATTATATCCAATGGGTACTTTACGTATTAATGGTACCTTGGCGACAGACTTGGCACTTTTTAAGTGTCACCAATCTAACAGCTACTAAGGTTACCAAACCAATAGAATAGATTGGTGCCACTTAAAACCGCCAAATCTGTAGCTGCGGTTGGCGCGTGTGCTCTTTATTGGTGCAACTGTCGCCAAGGTACCGTTAATACGTAAGTACCATCCAATGCAATGGCAGGTTGTTTATTATTTACATTCAATGCAGTAAGTTCATTATCCATTAAGTCATAAAATTCAAATAAGAAACAAGTTAGAAATTTTAATTTATGATCCTCTTTGATAACACTTGGGTTTCAATGCATTCAAGAAAAACTAACACATAACACAATAAAAACTCTGCAGGTCAGAGATAATATTTTAATATTGAATTAATTAGACTAGATATATACTGAAATCACAACTGAAACAAATACAGGAATAGAATTTTCAGATGTTATGAAATTTTTTAATAAAGCTTTTCAATTTTATATAAAAATGAAATGCATGATCTATTTTACATCAAATTCGATCCACTGAATGGTAATATAACTTAATAATATTTAATAAGGTAGGTAGTATTTGGTAATATAACTTAGCATATTTAATAATTAGCATTTAATAGATAAAAGCAGTTAAATAAATAAATATTTATGAAATTAAAAATTGTCTAAGTAAAATAACTTAATTCATTTTGTAATTTTTTTTTATAAAAAAACATACATTTTAATGATAAAATAACTGTGCATCGTAAAAACAAGTCAAGTAATCATTAGCTAATTATCATTGAAAAATTTATTTTCATTTGCTATCTGAACATTTTTACATAATATTTTAGTACATATATTTATTTATGCAGAAATTATTTTTAAAAACATATTGCAAATTTTAGCATCGAATAATTAATATTATCCATTTGTTAACGTTATTGATGCTGGATATTTTCTTAATAGTAAACTAATAAAAAATAAATATTGTTGAGTGCAATCATCAATTACATTCTCTTCTCTAACAATTTGCTTACAAAAATGAGATAAGAAAATTAAGATTTTCATCAATCCGAAAAATCTTGTTTACAATTGTAAACAGTGGAAAACCAATCACGGCATGAATTTTTTAGATGTGTATCAATAAGTTGTATAGAAAGGAAAATATTCTACTGTTATTATATTTAAAAACAGAATTTTAATGTGGATAAGGATAAGTGGAAAGATATTGTGCTCGTGAAAGAAACAGGTAATATAAGTTTCCACACAGTTATAAAATGTTGGGGTGTGGTATTAAATATGAATAACATTTACAATTTAATTTGACATTACTTTTATAGAAGTACATCCGCACCACCCCTACAGAATGGTCGTCATTGCAATCTCCAAATAACTGCAGAGCAGTTGGCAAAGAATTTTTTCGCATACGAACTACAGCCATTATTTATTCTCACGACATGTTTTACAATATGAAAATAGTAAAATAAAACAGTAAGTTTGTTGCCATCAGAAAATATAAATGAGCTGCCTTTCGCCTCTCGAACCAGAGATTTCAAATAATCAAGGACATGTTAACAAGGTGCAGATAGCTGACCTACCAAAAACATAGTCAATTGCTATAATTGCGCTACCAGACATAAGTTTCTGTTCTACAAAACTACCTTACAACAAATTCTCCTTTACGTATGGCCTCCATTTGTCACTAATTTCAAGAGGCTGCAAGTCTTCCAGAACAATAGTCTCGATGAGGATTTCACTCCATGAGGATCTTAAAATTGATCCAATTTTAGGTCCCTTAACGAATTAAAAATGCAACAAAAAATTTCCTAAATTAAAAAATAACAAAAAGAAAAATTTTTTTGAATGTAAGAAGATTTTTTGGCTTTAATTTTCAAAATTTGTTAGTGCTGTGTTCAAGGCCGGATTTTCCTATAGGCTAACTAGGCTTCAGCCTAGGGCCTCAATATCAAGAGGGGCCTACATTCAAATTGTTAGTAAAATTAGAATTACACTATAATAAAAAACAGTAAACACTAAAATACCGAATCGAAAATAAGAAGAAATTCTACACATGACTAATAAATAAACATAAAAATATATTGGTTAAGATCAACGCGTTCGGCTCGTTTGTATATATTAGATTGCACCAAAGTATAGTTCATACGTTCACTGATTGCTATGGCAAATATTGACGTACGTTATGCTACTAAGTTCTGGTTTGTTTTTGCATAAATAAAAGTGCAGATTAGTGTAGATTGGAACAGACAAACGAACAGACCTATTAATATCCCGAAGGTCGGTTATATTTGCATTACTTCGATAATATGAAATACGTGTTAATATTATTAGAAAAGATTCTTATTTTAAGATTACGCACACGATCATTTGATATCGAGAGCTAACCACTCGGCCATTCAGGCCCACATATTGATTAATTATTGTTACAAGTACTGTATAGGGTGATGAGAATAAATGTGGGTAATAAGTAGTAATAAGTACTCTACACTTTTTTTATTTATTATCAGTGCCACATTTTTTTATAAAGATTAGTACCAATCGCAACTTGTTTCATTTAACATATTGATTACTGTGATATATATCAATAATGTTAAATGAAACAAGTTGTGATTGGTACTAATCTCTGTATGATCTCCTGATGTCCCCTATGTACTAATCTCCCTGATGTATTTTATTATCTCTCGTGTAATTTACAAACTTAAAAATGGGAGTTGAAAGGACCTCATAAGAGGAATAGCCTAGGGACTCTTTTCATCTAAATCCGGCCCTGGCTGCGTTGTGCACGACTTAGATTAAATTCTAAGAAGCTACACCTTCTTACCCTACAAACTCTTTCAAGATTTGCTGTCCCACTACAATTATTAAGGTATCACATTGTGCCATTAATTGTACTAGTGTTTAAAATCGTCTGCTTTTTTCAATTAACTTCTATTAGCTCACACTCTCCCTATATATATATCCTGTTCAAATTTTCAATCGTTAAAAAATTACTTTTTAGAACATGTAGAAAAAGAGAAACTGATTTCAGCACTTAAGCTGTAGCATATATATGTGCATGTGCACACATGTATATATGTGAGCGTGTATAATTGTGTGCATGTCCTTGTATATATATGTGTGAGTATTATGTGCCTTTATAAGTATTTGTGTTTGAGTATGTATATATGTATGAACATGCGTATCTGTGCGTATATTTCAGAATGTGCGTGTGCATGAGGTAGCTATGTATAAGGTAATATATTTTGCATGGTTCTATGTTATACAGATGGTTGTTATACAGATGAACACAAGCACATGAACAAATATATACATACGCACACAGATATAACAGGTGGGCTGAAAAATTCGTAGGTTGACACATAGATTGCGCTACTAGTATTAAATACGTATGATTTTTAGTTAGTCCTAACCTTCAAAAGACACGTGTAAAAATTTGACAGCTGTTGCACTATTAGTATGTGAGTTATAGCCTTTTAGTGAAGCAACTTTTGTTAGTTTGAAAAAATGGATAAAAAGGAAATTTCGTGTGTTAATAAAGCATTGCTTTTTGGCGAAAAAAAATACTATTGAAGCCAAGGCTTGGCTTCATAAACATTATTCGGACTTTGCACCAGGAAAATCAACCGTAGAGAAGTGGTTTGCTAAATTTAAACGGGGTAAAATGAGCACCGAGGACGATGCACGCAGTGGACGCCCCAAAGAGGCTATTACCGACGAAAACATAAAAAAAAGTCTACAAAATAATTTCTGATAACCGTAAAAATGAAGTTGATTGAGATAGCTGAGACCCTAAAGATGTTAAAGGAACGTGTTGGACGTATCGTGAATGAATATTTATATATGCGGAAGCTCTGTTCAAAGTGGGTGCTGCGCGAGCTCACAATCGACCAAAAACAACAACAAATTGATGATTCTAAGCAGTGTTTGAGCTGTTCAATCGTAATAAACATGGCTCAATCATTTTCCCACCAGATTCCAATCGACGGTCAGCCGAGTGGACTGCACGTGATGAACACTAAAAATGCTATAACTCACATAGTAATAGTACAGCAGCTGTCAAATTTATACGCGTATCTTTTGAAGGTTAGGGCTAACTAAAATTCATATGGATTTAATACTAGTAGTGCCATCTATGTGTCAACCTACGAACTTTTCAGTCCACCTGTTATGTAAAAGGGGGCATATATACATCCGTAAGAATACACGTTCATATGCCAAAAGAATTATACATTTCCCCATACAATCACACAAACAAATACTTCGTGCAGGCCCTGAATAAAATTTCAGAACATCCTTTTAAAACTTTAAGGACAAAATTTCACTACTTATGCGTAGATTATATTGTGTTTAAAACACGTAATTAACTATAAGAAGAAAATTAGAAGGCTATGAACAAATTTAATATATATTTTTTAACAATTACTATATATATATATATATAAATGACCAAGTTTCATTTACCTTTTGTTTTGAATTAGTTTTACTATGAACAGCAATTGTATTATGGACATGAACAAGAACAAGAAAACAATGAACATTATTTGCAAGAAAACAAGGGTATTTTCTTGGGTTTCTCTGTCTTGTTCATATTTAACAGAAATAGATCATAACAGCGTATAAACAAGAAAACATACAAAAGGAATTACAGATCGAAGCATAGTTTTATCCTTTAATTCAGTTAAACAATAACTTTCTTAACTACACCCAATTTAAAATTATCCTTAAATGTTATTAAGAAAAACACAAAAGCCTTATTGATTTTATCAAGTATTTAAAGATTCTTCTTTTGATTCCGAACCTAATTATCAGCAAGGTCATTTTTATATTTCATAATTAAAAATTATTTAATTCGTTTTCTGAACTTTCTATTATTAATTGCATATGTTTTGAGATGTTTAATACAACTCGAAACACATGTAATTTATTATATTGTATATGTTACAGTCAAAGCTTGAATACCAGAAGGTGGTCAATGTTATTAATAATACAACTAGCCCAAAGCTTAAAATTCCTTTGGTTTTCAGGCTTTGGCCATGTTTCTAAAAGCACTTTTAATTTGGCCAGACTTCGGGACTCGGTAGAGTAACCTAAATGAAGGTTAAATAAAAAATTTTTATAAATATTGCTTATATTATGGCATGGTTCTCTAAACTAAAAGTGAGAATTTTCTTTCTATCATTTCCCAGTTCCTTTTGACAGGCTACATAACCTAGAAATCAGTGACTGCAGCATTCATTCCAGCATGAATAGCCAGGGGTATGGAGTTGCCTCTTTAGATAAAGAACTGTTCAATTCGTGATTCTAAACATCTAACTTTATTATTTTTCTTTTATAATGAGCATGAATGAATGTAGACTATGCCGCTGTATATACTTTTTCTTAATATCAGTAAAACTACACACTCATGATTTGGAAAAATTAGACAAAAAACTTTGGCGCTACTTACCACTAAGGTTGGTTGATATGCATCAAAAATATTAATAAGTTGATATACATCCTACCAGCAAAATAACTAATGATGGACAAAATATATTTTTAGGTATCATCCGTTTATAATATTGCTAGTATAATTATTAAGTTACCAAAATATTGTTAGATACTTTAAAGTATTTAATACATACACTGAAAATAAAAAAAATATTCAACACCTTGAAGAAACGATTTTCCCATCAGTACAAAAACATTTGTCAGCCTCTGAAAGTTTATATTTTAGCCTATATTTATTGACTTTCAATTTAATCATGTTAAAAAATACAGTAAAATAAAGAATAAGCAGTGGTATAGATAATGGAAGAATACAAAATAAACAAATAAATGTTTATTAATTTTTTAAACACATTGACATCTCTCTTCTCACAATTATAAGCTTTGTATATTACCTTAATAGTAATGTTTACTATCGTCTGGCCATCTTTTTACAGCACTCAAATCCTTTTTCTTTATAGCCTCTTCATATTACTTTGTCGCCTCATTCAACAACGGATGGCAGGTTTCTTATTCATTCAGAAGTTCCTCCTCACTTTAGGAGGAGCTTGATAGCTTCTCACCCAAATGTAATTTTGCCTTTTTCAAAAAGTTATCTTTTGATTCCTCTTTTCAGCAGCACTGCTCTTGACGCTATTTATATTGTTCTAAATAGGATGAATATTCTGCCTAGGCTTTTTCAACAAAATTTATCATTTCTTACTAACAGACGTTCTTGATAAAGACTGGTAGTTTTTTAAAATAGTATTTGCTCTTTTAAAGCTTTAATGCCAACTTCAGATAGAGCCCTTCTTGCATCAGTAACAATGTGGCTATTGACTGAGAACCCCCTTTCGGAAATCGAACTGCCTTGTGACAAACTCACGCATGATTTAGCCAGCTTGTTTAAATCATGCTTGAGGGACCATCGGGGTATTTAATTGCCCGATGATCATCTTTCCTATTAGCAACAGTTGACCAATATTTGCATACATCAAGATCTTTACTATAATCTTGTATTTCTTTGGAGAAATCTTCCCACATAAACATTACGTATTCAGACATAAGATCAATGTAGTTCACGTTATTTTTCATGACCTGTTATTTGTTCTCCAATGCGACAAATAGCATCTTTAGCTTTTACGTCT
This sequence comes from Caerostris extrusa, assembly GCA_021605095.1. Lineage (NCBI taxonomy): Eukaryota > Metazoa > Arthropoda > Arachnida > Araneae > Araneidae > Caerostris > Caerostris extrusa. The sequence continues at coordinate 48,174 of BPLR01009049.1, read as the reverse complement.
TTTGGAAATTTGTTGATATTTACCTTATATTTCTTAGTAATGAGTTGGAAAAGTATAATTTTTATTGTAGGCATTCTGTTATTTTAAGGTAGAAGCTACGGATATCACGTAGAAAGTCTTTATTGCCAGAGTACTTAAGAATTTTTGAAATTGATGAGTCAATATCAATTTCTTTGAGAGAAATTCAATTGCCTGTATATATACACTTAATGTATCCATCAGTCCATCCTTTTCACCAATAATTTCTGATTTCAAAATCTTAAACATAAACTTTATTAAGAATTCAGTTTGCTTGTCATAAAGTATATGAACAAGAGGAGCTCTTTTTGAAAAATGGTCATAAAAACAACGAAATTATGGTACTGAATTGTCTGTTGCACAGTCCGCAATAGACTGAATAGATATCCTAGTCACAAGCTCCATACCATTTACTGATTGGTTGATTAAGAATGTTATTTTGAAGAACCTGTTTAGAAAATTTCATTTGTTTCGGCATTCTGAACGTAAACACGAAGAGATATACAAAGGAGGCGCAGTTGTGGTACTCGTGCTATTCGGGCTTACAGTTGAATTGTAAAGAGGCGTCCGAACGAAAGTACAAGTCTAGTTGAGTAAACCCCGAGAGTCTCCGTTTGACCGCGAGAAACAAGTCATCTCTGGCTATGAAAGACAACTTTTCGTAAATGGGATCTGAGAGAATTCTATTTATTGCGGAAAACACCAACTATGGTCGGAGAGGGGTCGAGACACATGACATGCATGGAGGGTTGTGAAAAACAAGTTTATAATTGACATATGAATCTGACTCAATCGTCTAAAAGGCTCGTTCCCACAGAGGCGTTGACCAATCACTAGCCTCACAGCGTTAGCTTGAAACCGGTTGAAATCCACCGTCTCGAGTTGACCAACTTTCAACTCTCAAATGCTTACTGCGTCATGTCACTTGGATTGAGACAATAGTAGATCTGCCATCTAGTAGAAGAAACTGGAACTTCACTATGCGTAAAGCGATTTCTGACGTTTTGGTGTGAAAAGGTCAAAAATTTCCTTCTCTGCCGCGTGACGCGTCGCCGCCTCACGCCTCGGTGACATCTATAACCAGGCAACATCTACGAGGTTTAGCAAGGCGCCGCGACAAAGAAACGCTAGGAATTTCCATGGCGGTCGTAAATGCACAAACTCACCCGCAAAAACAGGTTTTGTTACCTTTCACATGATGGCAGAATGGCTAGTGCTCTGACGTTCCGTACCACAGGTATCGGGTTCAAATCCCGGCTTTGCCATGGGTGTTTGTAGTGGTTCGAAATTTACTTTAAGCCGTAGGTCCCGGTCCTAACAGGATGCGGAGGCATTGTTACTCGCGACCGTAGCTTACCATCAAGTTACACGCCCCCTGGGTAGTGCAAAGTGAGTAACATCGATGCAGCCCTTATGACGAAGATCACGGTCTATTTACCAGCTGCATTAGAAGAAGGGGAAAAAAAAAAAAAACTTTCACATTTCCGTTCTTTCAAACAAACCAACAACAGCGTCTGCTCTCTTTCGTTTTTCCGAAAACGCAACTTAACCAATAACGTAATTTTCTTGGATTGCATGGTTATTCTACAGCACATTCTTTACCCTGATACGGCAGTTACTCCTATTATATCATTCCTTCAACCAACAGGTCAAGCCCATGATTAGCTTCGTTGGAGTTTGTCTCAGCCTGGGATCCTATCCGAGAAATTTTTTTGGATCAGGATCGATATTAAAAGAATGACCTTTAAAATTCCAGGCCGAGTTACTGAATTTTTGGAGATTTCAAGAGAATTTTATTTTTCCAGGAGATCTGAACATATACTCATACATTTACATTCACATATAAATATACATACATAAAAGTGCACATATTTACACATATACATAAATACGCAAGCATAGACATACAAATATAAATGCTTATTTGCAGATATCCACACACAGATAAACACATATATACATGCACACATACAAATGCATTTGCATACATAAGTAAAAACGCACTTGTTGCTGAAGGTGTATACATAATCATACTTGCTGAACAAAATACAGATTAATGTATGTATATTTAAGTATAGTAATCTTAACCCATAACAGTACACCTTAGTACTAGATCTCATAGAAAAATTCATATTTAGACGTACATACATATGTACAAGTATTAACATAAATAAAATCCAATTTTTGAGAAAGGTTAATTTCTGTAAAAAGGTTTCATTTGATTTGTGAAGGGGTGAATTTGATTTGCCAAACCTGTATAATTTAAAAGTGATAGAAATATGCAAGAATAAAAAAAGATTTATTATTAACTAGACAAATAATTTTCTTTAATGATTTATAAATAATATTAAATATTTAATTTTAAAATTTTGTAAAACATTAACATACATTAGAACTTTGCCCCCCCACCCCAGAATCCCTTTTACCTTCATTAGTTTCAAATTTTTCACCATTTTGACTTAAATAAAAATTACCCTTAAAAAAAATCAATGCCAAAACTTTTCTTTTTGTTTACTATATACTTTATGAATTATATATATGAGAGAATAAAAGCATAAATTACAGATTACTTAAATACTACAAAATTTAAGTGCACAGAAATATTAAGCATTTAAATAAAACAATTACAAAATGACAAATAAAAAAATTAATGGAAAAAAAAAAGGAAACATTGTAACTGTTACTAGACTTTTATTTCGGCTAAAAAATTGCTTCTCTGCATTTTTTCATTTATTTATTTTGGCGACACGTGATTCTTACTTACCACACAGATAACAGTGCTAAACAATCTTTCAGATGGCACATTTATACTCTGAAATGCCAAGTAATAATTAGCTAATATAAAAGCTAGTTGTTTGTCTACTGAAGGGGGTGGTGTGTCAAGGGTTGGTTGCAGCAAACAGTGTATTCATGGACATTGTGCTTAGTGAGGTGGATGCAGTTAGCTGGAGTCAGCATGAAAAGCACAGTACACAACACAGACAATTTACAGAGCACTGTACTGCCATTAACAAATTAATAAGGCACTGCTGCTATTGTCTTCCTTACATTTTTGATCTTGCACACTATATGCTTTTTATGTAAATGCCAACAGCAATTACTAAAGTTGTTCTCACTTTTCCCTGATATTATTCACCCTGTTATATTACGGAAATAATGTTTTTATTGCTAACTGATATGACTAATCAATTAGAAAACTACACAAGAGAAATTAATTTTGTATTTAAAAAATTAAATATCATTTGTGTCATACATGGATATTCATTGAGGTATACATGGATGGCATTATATGTCAATTTTTGTACATTCTACTAATTAATATAAAACAATTTAATGAAAAATCACACAGCTTGTTAGCTGGTTTAATTTGTTAATTTTTATTATATTAAGAAAGGTACTATGTAGATACTACCAGGGGAAAAAAACAATTTCTTCTAAATTTAGCTAATTGTCTTTTTTTTTTAAATTATATGCATTTATTTAATTATTTTGTATTTTTAATTTATATTAAAATTATTATTTACTTGGTAAGATTTCAGATTACTGAAATAAGCAAACATTAAAAACTTATTTTGTGTATACAAGATTAAACACTAATTTTACAAAATAAGTATATTGAAAATAGTTTTATTTGCAATAAATGTACAAGCTTAGAAATGCTGCATTTATCTTTTCCTGAATAAAGTATGATTCTAGCAACAAAACAATTACTTAAGAAATAATGAATGATTCCCTACAAATCTTCTTAATAATATTTTCTTGAAAAAAACAAGTTTATTATTTAAAAAATTGTAGGAAGACAAAAGGCACCATACAAAATTATATAAATAAATAAGCAAAAATGGAAAAAGCACATCAAGTTAAAATATTTTAATCACATAACAGAAAGTTCACAAACACAAATACAAAACAACATTGTGTTATTTATTCATTTTTAAATGCATAGTTACAAACTGATTTCTACAATTACATCCATGGCCTATTTGCCTCGTTTACCTGATCCTCTGCCACGTGTTGCTTTACTTTTTTTCTTAGCATTACCATTTTCTTCTGACTATAAATTAAATTAAAAGGAAAATGATTTTTATAAGAAGAGTTACTTCAAAAATTAAAATAGTAATCATATGAATTTCAACTTTAAAAACTATGTAGACTAACACACAATAACAGTTACTATTTAACTTTGAAAAAGCAAACAACAGAAAGGACTGGGAAATAAAGGGAAATGCATGCAGAAAAATGAGCATTTATCAATTAAAAATATTTTTTAGCCTACATAAGTTGAAGAGTAACAAAAATCTTTACAACAGTATTTACAAAAAAATTAATGGCCATTTATATTTAAAATTTATTAGCAGAATAACATAGCTGAATATTAAAATGGATTTACTCATTAAATGATGCTATAGCAAGAAATAATAAATTAATAAGTGATTTCTTCAAATCAAATAACTTTTTAAACCAAAAGTTTAAACATGGTTAAAACATCAAAAGAATTTTGGTTAAATTGAAAGCAGTAACAATGTGTACAGTTGCTTTCTAACAGTTAATAATTAATATTAGTAAAAATAAAACATTCACATACCTTCCTTTTAACAGGGTTAGAATTGGTTTTAGGAAGTACAGTGAAAAAGCTATCTAATCTTCCTTGGGTACTTCCATGCCGACCTTTCATAAGTTTCTTCACTCCATTTTTAACTCTGTCTTCACTATTTAATAAAATTATAAATTTAAATTTACTTACTTGATATACTTTTCGATAAAAGATTAATAACTTATAAATATCACAGACTTACAAATCTTTAATCATGCATTGCACAAACATTTATTTTCATGTAAGCATCCATTAAGAATAACACTATAATCAAATGATGGTTCTTGATTTGAATTTAAATTCCACATTTATTTAAAACAATAATTATTTTTCTTTAACTTTAATGTAAAAAAAAAACCCTTTTATTAAAAACATTTGAAAAAAAAAAAAAAGATTATTTAAAAATAGTTCTGGTATTTTTTTAATAATGTATTTATTGACTTAAATTGCTTCCAAGATAAACTGTTCATTTAAAAAAATATATATTTTTTTTATTGGAAGTATAATTCTATAACTAATAGTTCAGTAAATAACTATTAGATAATTGTCAGCGTCTTAATAAAATTTGTCATTTGCTTTTTGAAATTTTGCACTGAATTTCAGGTAAAATATTTAAGATTTGACAAAGTAATTTTTAGCTAACTTACTAGGTACAAGGTAAATAATGAATATCAATAATGTAACGATAGATATCAGTACATAATTTTTTTCAGTTTAAATATAAATGCATTTAATTATTTTTCTAGTTATTTTTAATTATTACTGTATAATAATTTTTAAAAATACAATAGTTTAATTTTATTTTGATCACTCATTTTTTTTTTATCAAATTAACCAATTCTAGCAACTTTACCTGAAGCCTTTATCTCCACATAAAAATTTAATAAGCCCTTCCTCATCAGGATCAGTCCATTTCAACTGAAAATGCATGTTAAATTAATTAATCAACTTGATTAATAATCTACAAATGAATTATATTTACTCAAACGATATAGAACTCAATACTTTGATTAAAACTTAATAATAATAGAAAATATTGAAAGCAGCAAAATAAATAAATAAAATAATAATATACAATATTTAATTATCATTTTTATACAGTAGTAACTTTTTGGTGACTTGTAAGAAATATTTATCAATGTTATCTTTGGACGAGCCCATAAAAGAATGAAATTTTTATGATAAATAAAAATAAACTTAAGTAATCAATGAATAGGTGGAAAATAGTTACGTGCCCTAAATAACAACTATTTTTCGAGACTCTTATACCTATAAATTTGTCATTTGCTTTTTGAAAATTTTGTATTAAATTTTAGTTAAAATATTTAAGATTTGACAAAATAATTTTTCCAAAAAATCGACTAGGTATCAATAATGTAACTAAAAATATCTGGTTCTATTCTAGTGTTATTTAATATTCTAAATAAAATACAGATGAGATAATATAACCTATAATTATTTTTAAGTACATTTAAACTGGTTTAAAAATAAATATCTTCAGAACGAAATATTTAATTAGCATGTTATGAAATGAAATGAAATGAAACAAACAATGAAATGTGATTATTATTTAATAAAGTCATAATCTTTTTAATTTATAAAATTATTATTTCTTTCATGTATTTTATTTTTTTTCTAATCATATCTGGGCAATAAATATTCTAAAACAGTGAATGAGTTTTTATTTTTCTGCATTAATTTTTTTTATTTTATTATTATCATTTTTTTATTTACAAAACAGGGTTTTTTATTTTCAAAAAAAGCTATATATGAATTTATTCACTTTTGTGTAATAGGCATATACTTTAAAATTATTCATACAAATGTTTAGAATTTATTTAAAATGAAATTCAAATTATTATGCCCTGAAATAATTTTGCATAAAGACAAGTCATAATGGTAAGAAAGATAAATTACTACAGAAAGAGATATTACTTCAACACTAGCTGAATCTGCAACTTCTGGATTTTTAAAAAGCTCCCTTGCTTCTTTATATAACCAATCTTCTGGAATCTTATACTTTCCCTATTTAATTAAAAAGTGAAGCATATTGAAAATCCAAAAAAGTTAAAATCTACGGAATAGCATTAAAAAATATATGGTTCTAATTACCTGTTTTTCAACTTTCTCTATAATATTTTCAATACGTTTGTCACTTTTAATGTATTCAAACGCTTTCTTAGGTCCTATTCCTTTAATACTTTCACAGTAATCACATCCAAGAAGAATGCAAAGATCAATGAACTGAGAAATATAAATATTTTACTTACATGATTTCAAAAAAAAAAAAAAAAAAAAACTTTAATTCTAAAAATGTTTAATGATCTAAGTTCATATTATTTGTAAATGAAAAATGGATGGCAATTTTATTTAATTGAGATTTTTAAATATAATAATGTATTTTTAAAATTAAAAATATTATTTAATCAATTATTATAATGATAACAGTATTAATTTTAAGACACAATCTTAAAAGTATTTTTGGGACTAAAAATATTACATTCTCTGATAGTTTTTTTTCTTCTTGATAATAACAAAATTATGATATTAAAATTAAATATGTATTAATTAACTAAGCCAAAAAATTAAAAAAAATATTACTACATTCCTCCACTGAAAAAAAAATCTAACTATTTGGCATCTATTTTAATTACTTAGTTAATGGCATAACCATGTCTCAGTCTTTATTGCTAATAGCCATTTCTTACATATTAGTACTGAGTTTATAAGCATTTGTATACATTAATTTTTACTCTTTTTTTAAGAAAAAAAAAATGAGTTAATATTGCAATAATAACTTGGCATGGTTTAATACTTCACAAGCTTTGTAAAAATTTGGGACTTGCCAGCCAAGTGAAAAATATTCAATTTTAATACACATTTTTAAAAACACACAACCTGCAATTATATTTTAGCAAAGCTGAGTGCTAGAAAAACCCAATCAAACGTGGTTGATTTTCGTGGCGAAAATTTCAACAAAATTTTTAAAATAAGGTTTAGTGACTATAATAGAAATTATGAATCACTTTACACAAAGCGATTAAAATTCCGAAAGAAGTCAAAAAGGTAAGACAGAGTTATTGCTGCAATGTTTTACTATCAACAATTACTTGCTGGTGAAACAAGAGACAAACGACCTTATATGACTCGTTCATACACACACACACAAAAAAAATTAAATGAAAATGAACCTTTCTTAACATAAACATTATTTCTTCACTCTTTTTTTTTTTAAATTGTTATCAGCAATAAATGTCAAAAATTAGTAGTATCAAAAATAGTATTTAACAATATATGTTTAAAAAACATATAATTTTTTTTTATTTTCTAATTTGTTTGACTTATCCCCATTAATTAGGACTTAAGATGAACTCATTTAAAGCTGTTTTATTTAGTGCAGCAATTTATTTGAACATATTTTCACATTAAGCAAGGTGTTACTGCATTTAGTTAAAATTAAAATTAATTTTGTTTTCAATTAAACACTGAACACTTACTTCCTCATGATTAAGGCCTAACTCCTCTAGAACTCTATTCAAATGAAATTCTTTAATTGGCATTTTCTGTGAGGGAGAGATAATAAATTATAATTCAAAAACATCTCCATAATGTGAAACATAACAGAAATGCAAGTTGAATAATTAAATTGAATTTTAAAACTTTTAATGCATGAATTTGCTGTTTAAGGAGAAAAAACAATGCACACATCAGCAGGTATGGTATGACATGATATTATAATTATCAGTAATAGTCATAATACATTTTACTTTGATATTTTTTATTCAAAAAGAAATTAAATTTTAATTCAGAGAAAAATTCAAAAGAATGATATTCAAAATTATTATATAATTTGACCACAATTATAGTTTCAATTTCAAATAATGTTATAAAAATAAATTCATAATTTTGCAAATGTAAATTAAATTTGTCTTGTAATAGCAATTTTTATTTAATTAATAAAAATATATTTAAGATTTATTAATAAAATTATAATGAGTACAGAGATAATAGAATTGTTCTTTCAATGTTATAATTACAAGAAATAGAAAGACATAAACATATGTACAACTTTCGTAGATATTAGATAGCAAGTAATCTGAAAGATAACTATTTTAGAGTACAAACAATTATAAATCTCAGCCATCACCACATAAAAAAATATTATTGCTATTTTTACCCTGAATTAATGAGAAAAAATTACAAACATAAAGAATCAGAATATAGAAAACATACCTAGCTTCACTAAACGTCATATGCCTCAGAAGTACACCGGAACCAAATGTTAAACCATCCATATCTTCAGTAGCTGTAGCATACACTTTGCCATCTTTTACTAAAGCAGCACACTGAGCTTCAGCTTCACATGGTGCCTATTGTAAAAGCAGCCAAATGAGTTCTACAAACTCAAACTTTTAACAATAAAACAATGTAAATTTAGATGTATCAAGATATTATGATTGCTAATATATATATTTTCAGTTTTTATTCATGTAATTTATAGAAAACAGAACTTAATAAATTTTAGTACAATTGATATGGGGACCTAATCGCCGAGTGGCTAGAACTCTGGTGCTCGGTACCACAGGTTTCAGGTTTAAAGTCTCAAAAGAAAATCTTTTGAAGAACTTATTTTCTTCATTTAGTTCATTGGGATGTGATATGTATATGTCACTTCCTTTCCTGCATTCTCATTTGAAACTTTTCCTTTGATAATATGAAAATAGTTTCAGATGGACATCAAGAAAAAAATCCACCAGGATTTAGGTCATAAAGAAAACAGATACAGTGACAAATGTAACACTGCACTGGTGCACCTGGTAACACTTTTTAGTGGCTAAAATATCTGCAACTTGGCATTATTGTTAGATTAATGAATTCTGTTTCAGTATGTTTTATGTTTTGTTGTTCTTTTTTTGCTGTAACTGTTCATAATCTGCCATTGAAGGAAAAAAAAAAAGTAATAAAATATGCTAGTGAATATATTAAGAACACAATACAAAAGGAAAGGTTCAGCAAAATAAGTTTTCAAGGGACTTTGATTTGTATATTTATATAGTAAAAAAATCAATGCTTTTTTTTTACTTTCCCTTTTATGACAATATATATATATATAATTCAATAGTTCATTCTTATAAAATTTCTTCTCTTATTGCATTTCCTAAAAATGGTACATAGTGGTGCAAATTGGATGCCCTATTTGGATTAAGATTGTCAAATCTCTGCACTACATTCATATATATATATATATAATTATAATTAAAAATGTATTTTTATATTTTTTTGCTGGCCAGAATACTTTTTGGTTTCTTTTTCATAATTTTGCTCCAAACAAAATTGGAGTATAATGTAATTAGAGACAATTATGGTAACATTTTATGAAAATATTAATAATACAGGAAACAGAAAAAATTACAAAAAAAAAAAAAAAAAGTTCACTACTGTTTTGTTATGTTCTTCATTAGATTTGACATCAAAAGGCTTATGGTATCTTATAGCACACATAATAATATTTGAATTTGTTTCCCTTTATTACTTTATTATGATACATATGGGTATTAGAAATTAATAGCTATACTATAACACAAGAAAAATATTTACACACGATTATTTGCATTAAAAAAAAAAAAAAAAAGTTCTTAACAAGAGTTAATGAAATGAATTCTTACTAAATTTTCAATCATAATAATTTATCAAACAGCATTTTTTATAGCCAACAATTACAGGTAGAATTTTGTACAAAGAATATATAAAAAATTCATATTTTTACCTCCACATAAGGTACACCCATAAGTTTCAATAATTCTTTGCACTCATCATTATGCTGTTTAGTGACTTTAACAAGCCTTCTACTAAATTTATTGACATCTTCAGCAATACCTACATAAAAAAAATTAGAAAATATAATAAAATTTCAAAATTTAATAAAATGGTCTTTACATAAGATAAAATATAATAATGTACCTTCTTCTTCTGCCTTTTCTAAATTCTTTTGAGCTTCAGCTCTTCTTTCCTGTCGCTTTTCTAGCTAAAATGAAAGAAAAGAAAAGCCGATAAATAAATAGGATATTATTATAACTGATTTTTTTTTTTTAAATTCAGATCTACAAAATCAATAATAATTTATGAAAATTCATAGCATTTAAACACACAAAAGAGAGGCCTTTTTTAAAAACAAATTTGATTTTTTTAATGCATATAAAAATTGTAACCTAGGAAAAGTTAAAATGGAGCAGATGTTCAATTTTTTTTTCTCTCTGAATTAATGTTTCATCTGGTTCTCTTAAAATTTTCTGTAAAAAGAATTACAAATGGAAAATGTCACTGTAGCACTTTATACATTGCAATTCCTTTTTGCCATTTAAAATTCCCCCAAAATGTATATTCATTTATCTTTAATTTTTTCATGAATAAATAATTTGCCAGCATTTGGGTGAAAGATTTTTCAAAAGTTCTCTTGAAATTAAATCAGTAAATTTCTGTGATTGTATTTTTAATATCAAATGTTTTATTATATAAACTTAAAATGTTTTACATTCTATACTTTATATTTAATTTTTTTTTTTTTCCTTCTTTTTATGGCTTTACAAATTAGAAATGGATAAAAGAAATGTTATTAAATTATAAACTCATTTGATACCTTACATAAATATATAAATATTTTACTGAAGAGTAAAATTTATTTACTATCTTTATTGTTTAAATATCAATTAATATAATACAATTTAGATGGGAAAAAACAAATAATTACTGGTTTCAAGTATTATATTTAGGTATTTGATATCACTTAATTTTATCTTATTTTCCATTTTTAAAGGTATTTTATATAATTTATTTCCTGTATTAGAATTATTATATTAAAATATCACCATACCAACAAAAAAAAATTATATTCAATTTTTGTATTGTATGATGAACTTTTATGTTCATATATTAAGCATATTTTCTCTAAATTTTTTTGCACTTCTCACTGATATTTTTAAAATTAAACTTACAAGTAAACTTACTTAAGTAAAAAATAGATTTGACTGAAGTTGGGCAATGCAGAGCATATCTATAATAAAATGTTTTTCTTTTTTATAGCTTCATTTAAAAGATTTTGGTAGATTGTTTATGTAAAAGATTATTATTTTGAAAGTGTTAACATAGAATCTGTATTATAAATGTGTCATTATATTTAAACAATGAAAACAGTGAGATGCAACTTTCAACAAATCAGTTAGGTACTCATTGTCGTCTAGTAATGTAGTTGAAGGCAAAAACAATTACTACAAACAAAATAAATCAATTAAAAAATTATTGTTTTTAAATGTTTTATTAAACAAAATTATTTGTAAATAAGAATGATGCAAACATTTTTTTAATTTAAAAGGAAAAACCAACTTAGTAATATACAAAATTTTTTTATACATATATAAAAAAAAAGGAATATCTTGTTTCCTTAATTAATTTTGATGATAAATATTAAGTGAATTTAATGTATGTATAGTGTAAAAAAAATGTACCAAGACGATTGGACTACTTATTGAATCTGATGTCATTGCACCAATCACAAAGGGAAAATTCTAATATTGTTATTACATTTACTTGGAGTCTTCACAAATTAAATTATCAACATTTGTAAATATATTTTAATTATTATACTCCCAAGTTATTTTTTTATATAAATAATATCCCCGCATTTCATATAAATTACATCCTTGCCAGTTGTTTTATGCCTCACATTTATATAATTTTTTTTTAATGTTAATATTTAGTAAAAAATAATGTTTTAACATTATAGTTAACTTCTTTTAATTTATTAAAGAAAGATAAAATGCTTCATGCTGCATACATTAGTTAGATTTTTAGCTCATCCCCTTTCACGAAGTTGCCTCAACTAGAGACCTATAAAATGTATGTTTATAAACATTTAAAAGAATATGGAAACCACTTTCCATTAAATTCAATATATTTTTGTTCGATTTGTAGTAGCCAGGAAATAAAAAAGGCAAGAAAAAAATCCTTTAAAAGACTTTGAAAATGAAATACATTTTGACTTGCATTTAATTTAGCTATTGAATGCAATGGTGGTGCTAAGATAAAAATACAAGCACAATTCTGATTCTCTCTCTCTCTCACACACACACAAATTTAGCAACAACGAAACATTACTGGCTCAGCTAATTAAAATATAAAATTTAATGTCAACAGAAATAAAATACTCAAAATCATAAAAAAAAAAAAAACTGTAAAAAATTAATTTGAAAGAAATTACAAAAATTAATTTAAATGTATATAATAAATACAATATACAGATAGATTCATACCTCTGAAGATTTCATTTGTGGTGGTTTTCCATCAAATACAAATACAGGTTTGATTCCATTGTCAATCATCCGAATGGTGCGGTAAAATAGACCTACTAAGTGGCTGTAACAGTAAAGATACACTTAAAAATTTCAATACATACAAAATAAAATATAATTTACTTCTATAGTAAACACTTTAATAATTAACTCATATGAGCAGACTTCTACGTTATGGACCTAACATTTACTTTTTTATGTTTAATAATACATAAATGTAGTAGTTTGCATGAATAATTTATAAGAAATGTGAATAACTTAAATCTTTTATGACAGCATAACAAAAATTATTTGATTATTTCTTCCATTGTTACTTAATGAAATAAAATTAAAAAAATATTATTAAACGATTTAAGTTTACTATACTTTTTAAAAGTTCATTTAGCAAAAAGTCTACACCATATTGGAAATGGTAAAGAAAAAAACTAATCATTTTAATTAAAAACTTTACTCAAAAGAAATTTTACCTAGTGGTTTCACCATCAGCATTAGTTAACATATTTGCTTCTTGACGAACAGCTATAAGAAACTGATAAATGCTCATGGAAGCATCAACAGCTATCTTACGACCTAAAAACAAAATTGCCAAAATAAATGTTTAACATTTAGTAGAACCAAGATCATGTATGCCATTCTAAGCAGTGAAGTAAATATGAAACACAACTAAACTTATTTCTAAAAAGATTTAATTGCATTGAATTAATTAGTAACAGGGACAAGAGGTCTCAGAAAGGGTAGATGAGAGGAACGTGTTGAGCAACTGCTCAACATGTTACATGAAATCAGTGAGATATTTTTACTTTATGTACTGTAAAAAATGTTCTGTATTGTGTTATATTGAATTTTCTCCTATTGAAATTTGATTTACAAATTAAATGAATAAAACATAAAAACTGATACATAACAGATTCGTTTTTATTATTAATTTTAAGAAATTTACTACAGCATAAGATTTTTATCGAAGAATGTAAGGCTCTGGCAAAATTTTTTTTTAGTAAAGTTTTATTTCACTTTAAAATGTAAAAAAAAAAAAAAAAAATTTATTTGACAGTTAAAAGAACATCTAAGTTAAATATCAGGTTGTTATTTTAATCAAGCGTTTTTTTAAAAATTTATAACAATGTGCAGTCTCTGAGAACCGCACGTTCCTTTTTATGCTCTACTTTTCTCTGTTACGGATTAAAATCAAAGATTAAAATTAATCCTAAAATAATTTTAAATACAAAACATTACCTTAATCTACACATAAACATAATTGTAAACCAGAGAATTAAAATATTTTAACAAATGAAACTAAAATATTACAACTTAATTTTAGAATTACTTGAATCATATCGAAACAATATTGCAAATTCCAAATAATTTAATTACCAAAATAATTTTTGATTTCATTTTCTTTAACTGAAGAAGGAGCATTATCAGCAATCAATTTGGATAAGCCTTGAATACCCATAAGTCTTTTTTTCTAAAATATAAACCCCAAGAAAGATTGAAAATTTAACTAGATATAAACACAATTTCCCGCGTAAATAAAGCAAACAGCGACGCTTTATAATATGGTTACAGTTAGGAATATATATGTGTTGGTCGTGAACCAACAGATGTTTAAGAACGGATCAGCTAAAAGAACGAATGAAAGACGAAATAGAAGAACGAACTTTCCTTAGAATTTTTTAAAAATCACCAACTAGTAAACAAATTATTCGCATTTTTTTCATCGGACATTTTCACACAATAGCCAAACAAAAAAGTAGGAAAGAATTAATTAAATAATATTTTTGACAATGTTGATAATTTCGCTCTTCATGGTGATTTCGTTCATTCGACTCATAAAAACATTAATTTTTTCTCAATTCCTTTCATTCAGCAGCTTCTTTCTACAATCGTTTCTATTTCCATTTGTATAATCAACGATTAAACATTTTTCGTGTGCTTTGCCCGATTCTTCATTTTCAAAGCCCTGAAAACTGCAGACAAAAAAAATTATTTGTTTTGATACTCTCTCTGACTATTATACTATCAACAACGAATCATGAACATTAACTTATTTGCCATTTCATATTGATTTTCGACTTCACCTGTAAAACAGCCTCGGTTTAATATATATATTGATATTAAATATTTTGTTGTAAAACAAAAACTACAGAAAAAGCAAGACAACAACAACAAAAAAAAAAAAAAAAAAGGTAAGGGACATATAGGCATGGCGATAAACTGTTTTCACCTTTAGCATGATTACAGATGGTTTAAATGCTATCCCTTCATTAAAAAAATATTTTTAAATTTCAAATTAAATTACATGAAGATAATTTTAGGTTCTATATATATTTTTAAAAAAGTTTGCGAAATGAAACTTTATTGTTTTCCGTTCAAAACGATAACAACCAATTTTATCATTACCGAGAACTTTAGTAAAAACGTTTTATTTTTTTTCCTAATGCAGTTGGCAAGACAGAGACAGTTAGTCTTTATGCCATAATCAAGGGCTGCACCTCTGTTACTCATTTAGCACTACCCAGGGGGCACGTGTAGCTTGAAGATATGCTACAGACGAAAGTAACACTCCTCCCCCCCCAACGTTCTACGATCATAGTAGACCAGGACTCACTGTTTAAAGTGGATTCCGAACCACTTAAACATCAATGGCACCATCGGGGCTTGAACCCGAAACCTGTGGTAACTAGTGCCAGAGCGTGAGTCACTCGGCCATCAGGCTCCCCCTTTTTTTTTTTTGTAAAATTGTATTTAGTGACATTTATTGAAGAATCCAATTTCAAAAAAAGCATTTACACTTCGGGCAATGAATTAATTTCAAAAAGGTAATTAAAGTAACAAGTAAAGGTATATTTTCTATTGTTTTATTAAATTTGGATTTGCCTTTTGTCATTGCGTTAATAATTTTCATTGTTTTCAATGTCGAAAAGCATCATTTTATCTGAGATATTGTTAAGGGAATTGTCATTTTTTTTTTTTATCAGTTTCGTAATTTGACTAGGAAAAGTATCCTAATTTATTTCCTAATATTTTCAAAAGGACAATTAATTTGCGATATTCATGCATATTGAATTTTCATTAGAACATTTTTAGTAAAGTTTCATTTGATAATCATGGGATACGCTTCAGTATTACCTCTTTTGTAGACAGTTCACTCTTAAATTTAGTAAAATTATTCTTATTGAATAATTTAGTTTCTACTATGAAAGTCTGAATGACACTTGCAGAATTTCTTAATTCTAAATCAACACACTGGCTTTAAGAACATTTTCTCAAGAATGCATTTTATGATAAATCACTTCAACGTGAGACGAAACGAAAAAAGTCTGACGAAAAAGTTTTAATCAAACCATGAAACTATTATCACTCAGATGTTTTTAATTTCTCTTTATTTTTGCTATGTTTTGATCTGCTTTTGACGTTCGAATTTCAATGAAGTAGCTTTTTAAAGTTTGCAAATTTTCTGAACTCAGTTTATGATCCATATGCTAAATTTCCTTGTAGAAGGATTACTGAAGTCCAAATGCTTCTTGAGAATCAAAATACGTTTCTGGGATATTGAAAATGAAAACACGCTTCTGGGATCTTGAGTAGAATATTCGAATTGCTTGAGAAAAATATTCTTTCGTTCAGTGCTTGCTGTATTTATCATTAGTCAATTAAGTTAATGTGCATAACAGTGAATGAAATGTTCATTACTATAAACTACCTTCATTTTCGCATCAATTTTTATTTTCATTTTTTGATAATTGTGCCAAAAAATGTCTGAGCTATCAGTTTTGTACATTTGAAGGATTATGCTTAATAGTTCTAGAATACGTTTTGAGTTCTAGGATACGTTTGTATATGTTTGTTAATTTTCTTTAATAAAAAAAAATCCTAAAAAAAAAAAATGAATAATTTATTTAGGCTGAGAAATCAAAAATGCAAAAAGTCGTGGAGGGGAAAAAAAGCAATTTTCAGAAATTATAAAAATTTAGTGATGAAGTGGAAATAATATGTTTCAATTAATTTACAAATGATAGATAATATTAAAAAAGAAATTAATCTTAAATTAACAGTTTAATTTGAGACGTTTATTCTAGAAAATTTAGTTCTACATGATCAAAATATTTTTTGCAAAACTGTTAAATAAAAAAAAACAGAATTTAAAAAAATATAATATGCATATATATTAATGTTTTCTCACTCGCTAATTAATTATTTTACTCTATTAGTTTCTCTGATGGTTGATAGATGGCGCCACTATGATGGATTTTTTTTTAAATGAGTGACAGCGCTATTCCACGTGCCTATATTCGAACAATACTGAATTTTTATAATGGTTCTGCTATATGTAGTATTTTTGTGTGTGGTGTGTGTAATACTAGTGAGCCTCATGTACCACTTATATATCAATAAACAGCCCACCGACGGGTGATGAGGGAAAGACACTGCCTTCCGGGAGGACTTTCAAGGTAACTGTGACGCATTTGAGCGTCGCAAGGAAGTAAACAATGACTATAACAATGCTTCCAGCGGATTCAAACTTAGGCCCCTCTTACACCTATCGGGGCACGTAGCACTAAGACATGATTAGAGCATATAAGGTATTAAAGTAAAAAATTTTGTAAATTGAAAAAATAAAGAAATATGTAAACAATATTTTTGCTGTTAAATTATTTTCAAAAACTTACTTATGAAATCAATTTCTTAAATATAAGGAAGATTTCTTTCCTGTTGAACAATTTCTTTCAGGAATATTTGAATAGATTTGTTAAATTAATTATGGGATTTGATGCATTGGAATAGAAATTTCTGTTCTGAAATAATCAATCAATCATGCACAGTGTAAAACATTAATATAAACGCAATATTTTTTTTTTTTTAATAAACAATTTTAAAAAACATTTTTCATTTTGTAATTAATTTTCAGATATGCCAATTATATAATTTATCGTCTTTGTTTATAGAGCTGTATATAGCAAAGAAAAAAAGGCTTTATGTGTAATTTACTTTTTATTAGAGTAAATATTTAAAATTTATGTCTCTTCTTGTTGTTACGTATGACTTTATTGGAGCTCAATTCATACATATTTGGCCACTTATAGTAGAAACAAAAAGAACATATAAGCAAATCAAAATTACAAAGGTAAAAGACCGGACAGTTTTGACAAAAACGACAAACATGTCGTAAAACAGTTAAAAACAAGTTAAATGTTCTAAGGATAAAAAATTTTAAAATCTAGAAGCGGAGACTATTTATTTAACTTCTAACAATACGAAAATTGAAACAATTATAAATGTTTTTTTAGATAATTCATTAAAACTCATATTTTTTATATCTGTGAAAATTTATTTTTTTCTGAAATGAGTAAAAATAGAAACAGTTTGACTGATGAAAATAACACTTGTCACTACCAAAATTTAACCAAGTATCAAAGTAGTTAAAAAGACAAATAAAGTTCTTTATTTGATCTTATATTTTATTCTTCTTCTTCTTTTTTTTTTTTTTTTTTTTTTTTTTTTTGTTGTAAATATTGTGTTATTATAGGATAAATACAAGTAAAGTAAACAATACATGATAGTTAACTGTTGAATATAAGTAAAGTTAACAATACATGATAGTTAACATCCCAGTAGTAAATCATGTGCATCAAAGGAAAAAAATTACCATTCAAATCCTGATAGAATATTTTGTGAACTGCTCGATTAATTCCAATTTTATGATATATTTATTAAGTTGCCTGACGTAATTAAAATAAATGATAATGATGAAGAAACATGACGAAAACACGATAATTAAAAACATTATAATTAAAAGAAATATGATGTTTCTTTTTTTCATCACACCTGTGAATGTATCATAACATGTTTTTCTCCAAATACACCATAATGAAACTTTCATCCTTTTTGCGTTCCTCTTTGTTTTATCTATATCGCATTTAAGGCTCAGTAATAGCACGTGTCTGATGTTCGAATAAGTAGATTCCGATTCCCGTTGTAGAACACAAGCTTATCAGAAGTCTATTTTTCCTGCCCCTCTTTTGTCATATCCCCAAGCCCGATTTCAATATGAATTTCATCTAACTTCTTTACTCAAGATTTCTGTAGAATTCCGGAAAGGAGACTCTTCAACCATTAAGGTAATCTGGATTTGACAAAGATTTGAAAATTAGACTTCGCTGTGACATTGCGTATGGCAGGGGTCTCCAAACTACGGCCCGCGACAGAGAATAGCTTATTGTTGATGTAATAAGTTGGATAAAAAACACAGAATGATAATAACTCGGTTTTATTGACTTGCTAGATAAAAGCTTAATGATAAGCATAATGCGCAGAAAATGTAACTTAATCATAACAACTAACAAATAATTGAAATGAATCCCACTAAAACTATAAACTAGCGAACATCCACTGTTACCCTCGGTAGTTATGTTGGGGTAAAGAGTGCATATGTATATATATCGATGTTTGGAATGTATGTATATATCCTGAATCAAACATAAACCTGCTCGCTCAGAGCGCGTACTCGTAATCTAGAAATTACAGATAATGGCAGAAAAATTAAAACTGTTTTGGCCCTTGGTACTTATTGGAGTAAACAGTATGGCCCTAAGGCTGGAAAGTTTGGAGACCCCTGGCGTATGGCATGGCATTTGCACAGAAGGTGCTCAAAATGATCACTGGAGGCATACACATACCAATTAAGTCTTGCTCTGTAGTAACTGAGATTCATACATATCAATTTCATCAGATGTTCCTATAGGAAAAGAATCAAAGCTGATTGCTTTGATTTTTTTCCTATAGGAACATCTGATCTAGGTTCCTGTGGTGCCATGGATGTTTGTAGTAATTCGAAATCCACTTTAAGCTGTAGGTCCTGGTCTAATATGACTGGAGCTTAAGACGACCCTACCCCGTAAGAAGAAAACATCTCCTGTCTCGAAATCTGCCAGTAGGCAGACTGGCCTTGGCCCACCATAGGGTTTTTTGAGCCAATGAAGAAGAAGAATCAGACCTAGAGATCGTAAGGGCAACACAATCGGACTCTCCTCAATCAAGCGATGACATTGACGTCGGGATGATTGCGTGATAGACAGTATACTATCATACATTTATATCATCTACACCATACTTTTCTTTCACACTATTCCCGAAGACTATGATTTTTCTTGAGACTTGACATCATATTTTTTTTTTTCTTTTGCACTAGGCATAGATTCCTTCCTTTTTTTTCAGTATTCTGAGCAAGAATTGTCCTTCTGCATAATTTTTATATATAGCACTCAAATTGTGATTATGGCACAATAATTCTTCCCCTACATCTAATTCTATTTTTTTTTTTCCAATATAGCTGGCAAACACTTAGGCAATCTTGGATGCCTTAAGGCAGGCGCTGCAATTCTTCCCTATCCAGGAGGCTATGTATATGGTTTCAAAGCCCTCGCAGCGCGATGCATCTGGCAAACACTTTAAAGTGGATTCGAACCACTTCAGCCGTCTTGGATGCCTTTGAAGGATACCTGTAAGAGCCATCAGGCGCCCTATCCGGCTAGAAAAACTATATTGACGTACTGAAACTGTGTTCCCATTATAAAACTGTCGTCAGGTTAGTAAGCGTTGTCAAGGGTTGTGTATCGCGTATTTCAAACTCATATTATTATATTGATGGATGATAATTTTTATTTAAGTAAAAGATATTAACCATTAAAAACGGGAAGTTTAACCCTAGGAACTTCTAATTGAAACATAAACGGCAACTGAAAAATAGCCAGATGTGATGTACATAAATAGAAAAGAAAAAATTAAAATTTCAGAGCAATTGATTATTTTATTTGGGAAATACAACTAAATATAGAAAATCAATGAATAGAAAGTTTGTCAACCTTCGATCGTTATTGAAGCTCAATTGATCCCTATTCACGAAATGATGAATCAATAATAATATCAAATGAAATTGCACAATACAATATAACACAGATTTTGACATGTGGTGAGCGACAATCAGGTTAGTATCCTACCGATTTCCTTAATGTTTAATCAGTTTGAATAGCCTAAGGGCCTGATGGCCAAGTGGCTAGCGCTCTGGCTCTCGGTACCACGGGTTCGGCGGTGCCATGGATGTTTGTAGTGGTTCGGATTCCACTTTAAGCCGTAAGTCCCTGTCTCCTATGACCGTAGAACGTCACTGAGCCCAATCAGTTTTCTTCTCATCCACATCATTCCCAAACTGTAAAAGGGGCAACTCAGTAGTAGTAGTAGTAGTAGTTCGAATAGCCTGTCACCTTTGTAAATACGCCTGTAAGCATGCTTGCACAGTTGAAGGTTGATAGCTGCAATGGGCTCCATGAGTTTTCATTAAACAAACTAATCCCGATCAATTATTCTTGAGATCACTAATCAACTGATCAATTATTCTGGAGATCACTGATCAACTGATTAATTATTCTTGCTGTCCCTATTATATGTCAGAAAGTTTATAATCACGAATCAATTGCTGTAAGCTTCATTCTATCCTCACTTTTGTCGTCTCTGCAGGTTAGCCACTGAATACTTGGCGTTGCGTTTTGCCATAATCCATCATTCCTTCCAACATAGAATAGAGGCATTGTTCTGATTAAAATGTTAAATAATCTTTCGATTTGACAATATTTTTTAACTTTAACTATTGTACTAATTACTTATGTGTATAAATTTAGTTGATAATACATTTTTTTGTTCAAATAAAATGTTACATAATGAAGTTATGGTAGAACTAGAAGTTATACTTTTTATACTTTAATTTCGTTTGTAATTAAAAATATTTCTGATATTACGGAAATATTTATCCACTCAACCCCATGTAAGAATAAAAATAAATATTCTGAAGTCTCGAATATTTCTTAGCACAACTAGAAATAACGTAATCAAAACGATATTTTCATGAATTATACATTTCTTCTCTCAGCTGTTTCCAGGTATCTTCCAATTAGGCCAGTATTATGTGGGTGAAAATACTCAAAAAATTAAGATCGGTTTTTTCCCCCTGTGTTACAAATATATGTTAGTTGAATTGAAGAAATCAGCATTAGTTATTTTGAAATTCCTTGTATTTAAGAATTCATAACAAATTCATGTTAAGCGGTTTGGATCAATTTTATCTTTTTAAAAGCAATCGCTTCATATTGTAATTTTTTCTTTCCCAGTTTTCATGCGAAATTATTTAAAAATTTTGTACAATTTTAAACTTTTTTTCATTAAGTTTTTAAAAAATTTTGATTCTTTATTAATTTTCCCCAAATTTTATTTAGATTTCGTCTAAAATAATAATATGGATTAAATAAGTTTATAATTAGTTCAGTGAGTATTAAAATAAATTCATTCTATTGCAACTAATAATAAATTCATTCATTCTATTATTCTTAAATAATTACAAAGTATTTATTACAAAAAACATGTTCAATTTATAATTGCGCTTCACAAAGTATGTGTTTGTTGATAAATAATAATGCATTAAAATGAGCAAGCCTATTTAAATCAGCACATATTTGGAAACAAAAATTTTCAGGCATAAATTATCAATAAATAAAAACCATTAGACTTTAATTTCTGTACTTGGTAACTTCAAAATTAAAAGCTCAAATTAAATTTATGTAAAATCTTGCATGAGATTTTTTATTTGCTGTCTTGTTTATTTTTGCTTGTATTCACAATTTTCGACACTTTTATTTCGTGTGTGTTTGTGTGTGGGGATGGGGAAAGTTACAGTGAATCCATACTATCAGCCGCCTTCATAGGCCCGTATTTATAATATACTATATATATATTCAGCCCCGTATTTATAATATACTATATATATTTCTAAATGCGGGATATATATATATATATATTAGTAGAACTGTGCTGGAGTATTAAAAAAAAAAAAAAAGATGAAAATAGAAAAAAGATAAACGTGTATAAAAGCCACATGTCTTATTTTTATCTTGTGTAAATATCACGTTCTAGCCTTTTGGTTCCCACAAAATTCGTGGTAAAAATACTACATAAGAGTATAAGTTATAATCTAAAACAGTTTAATCTCCTCGCATACCACGAGAAACTTTTATTTACTAAAATAAATTTAATTTCTTTCTCTTTTATTTAAAACTACTATAAACTCTAATTTTCCACATGATTGCAATTATGTGTGTTCTTAAAATTTGCATGACATGATTTGCTAAGATTAATTATTTTTCTATGCTCTTTTATTTCAAATTATCTGGTTTTCAGAATGCAAACAGATTATTGTTGAAATTTCCCCATAATAATGTCTAAAGATGAATTATGCTTATAAAAGCTAAACTTAATATTATATATCAAACTGCATTGATAAAATACATATTCACATATAATAAATTGAAATTGGTAAATGATTTTAGTTTTTGTTATATTTGTCGTGGAATATCACGTGTTATCGTTAATTTATTAGAATTTTTTTTTCACAATATAATCATAAATTGGAAATATTTTTTATAAATCGCGAAATAATATTTTAGCTGTGTCTTGCATTAAGAGGAATAAGCAGTGCAGTCTCTATTGTTATCCATGTCGGTTTTTTCCCCCAAAAACTTGCAGCTTGATGGTGGAATGTGCACGTGAAACCTTTTACATTAGACACGAAATCAGGATTTAGGGGGATGTGGAGGGTAGTGAAAGTGTCAGAGTCAGAGGTTAGTGGGGGAAGAAGGGAATGAAATGCTTTGCGGTCTTCTAAATTAATCTCTTGAGGCAAGATTTCCTGCGGTAAAAATGCCGCAAACGGGAAGATACAGTAAATACTACTGTGCCCAAAAAGTAAGACCAATTATTATTTTTTTTTCAAAAACTCTTTATTTATTACTAAAAATTTAATTCATCGCCTTCAAAGTAATCCCCTCCGGACACAATGTACTTTTTTGCCATTTTATGCCAATTTTTTCAAATCTTCAATGCATGCAAAAAAATCATCGGCAAGGATGGCCTTCAAAGCTCGCGGTGATTCAGGTTGAATCTCTTCAATCGACTCAAAACGGTCTCCCCGGAATGGTCTTTTGAGTTTAGGGAATAGCCAGAAGTCGCACGGAAGACGGTGATTGTGGAACGATATGGGTTTAATTTTTGGTGAAAAAGTCACGAAAAATCACTGCAGTGTGAGCTGGCGCAGTGTTTTCGGTACCAATCGAGATTTGATGCATTTGAGGCCAAAATGGAATTGACCGATCCTTTTGAAATCTCAACATCATCAGCAAAGGTCTATAATTGTAAATCGACAGTTTGCAAGCATCAAATCTTTAATTTTTGGAAGTGAGCTCCGTCGGTTGAGGTTGATGGTCGACCAGAAGGCTCTTCGTCTTCAACGCGTTCTCTGCCTTCTTTGAGCTGTTTATACCACTTCTAAACTTTTCTTTCCGATATAGAAATGCTCACCGAATGCTTTCTGCAACATTCTATACGTTTCCGCGAACAAAATTAAATGCAAGTTCTTTCTCAATTAATTCAGACATTTCAAAAAAATCACCGAAATCACTTTTAGCGTCTGACAAAGCCAAGCGTAACACAAACACTAATGAATATTTTGTCGTGAAATCTCACACAGATGTCAACGACAGTGCCAGCAACCTAAAAAAGAAAGAAAAAAAATTGAAATACCATAAGCACCGGAATTTTAAATTGAAAATTGGTCTTTACTTTTTTTTTGGACACAGTAGTATTATTGTATTATAAACAGTATTTCAGAGTATAAGAGTTTCATAGAAAGAAGATTTTATACTAAATATAATAAGATTTTCAGAGAAAGATATTAGATAGATATTTTTATAGATCTACATAGTATATTAGAAAAATCTACATACATATTTTTAAGATTTCAAACATTAAAATAGTTAGACAAACTAATTTTTTAAAAAATAAGATTTCATTTGAATTTGTTTTTCAATTTCTTGGAAATTTGGTATTCTTGAACATTTTTGTTGAAAATGTTAAACAAGAATTCGAAAATTTTAAGAAATATTAATATTTGAAAATCAAATAAGTTTTTTAAAACTTAGAAACCGATTAATTAGTATCAGTCATTACTTAAAGTTCGAATTGCAATTTTCCTGATATTATTGCAGAAATCATATTAAAAGTGATCCACCTAAATATTTATTTGTTTATTATTTTTTTTTTTTTTTCTGAACCGATGTAAATTGATATCACATTTCATCAGCAAAAACAAAATTTAAAGAGTCTCATTAAATAAAATGCCACATTCTTATAAAACTTTGATATTTGGATATTTGCAATAATGAATTAAAATTGCGTATCATATCAACATTATCTATGTGCTAAGAGTAAATGCAATGCGTGTTCTTTAAAAGCTTTTATTATGTATAAAAATAATAAATGCAGTTTTGTTTTAATACGCATAATTGACTAGAATATTTATGCTTTTCTAAAATCGTTCAATAGTTGCTTTTTATGTTTTTAAAATATTTAACTTTTTTTCATATGAAACATATAGTTATAAAAAACATTTTCGTTCGTAATCACTTATTCCAAACATTTTAGTGTGACCTTTGAGAAACATTCATCTCCCCTTATCAGTTATCTACCAGTTGTTTTTTGGAAGGTCTTATCCTTTGACGTGTGACCAAAAACCTATTTTATCTGAATTGGAAATTTTCTTCCCCCGAGAGTTCGCAGTCGTTCTCACATGTTTGTCATTTACCATCCATACTGATCCAAACCGATTTGGAGAGCTTTTATGTATGATGCCAGCAGATCATGCATTCAATTGTGGACGTCGCTTTAAGTTGAAGTAAGATTTGCAGCGGTTTTGCAGTTGATTGGAGTTTTTTAAAACAGTCTGAGCTTCATTACATAGTATACTTGGATTCATCTCCTAGATGGATGCAATAACTGTTAATACCTTAATCTTTCTTGCACTTTTGACTTTCTTCTTCACTGGCGCAATATCCCCATGGTGGGCCAAAGCCGTCTGCCTACTGGCAAATTTCAAGACAGGAGATGTTTTCCTTTTACGGGTAGGGTTGTCATCCCTACGCTCTACAGTCATGTTAGACAGGAAACTACGGTTTAAAGTGGAATTCGAACCACTACAAACATCCATGGCACAGCCGGGACTCGAACCAGTAAACCTGTGGCACCGAGCGCTAGACACTCGGCCATCAGGCCTCATTTTTTACTTAAAGCTATTTAATAATACATTTCAATCATTGGGGATTAAAAAAATATCCAATTTTGTAACCGCCATTATAAATTTGCTCTTCTAGAACATCTTTATCTTTTACACTAAGCACTGGATAACTTTACCAAGCTCTATTATAGATTCCAAAGCCCCGCAAATGAATTTGTGGCTTTTTTATGACAAATATATTGAATATAATTTAATAAAAAAATATTACCCATTCCCAGAAGTTCAAGTATCCCTTTACAAAAATTATCCGTTTAAGTATATTCGCTCGAGAAATGTAAAGCTTTTCAAGATCAATTCGGGCATTAGTAATATAGTTCGCAGACAAAGCTTTTGGAAATTCTTCTTTATTTTGCCAATGTTAGCAAGCAATTCGGGAATATTTCATTTTGACAGATTTGATTAAATCGAGTGCTTTTTCAGTGTGATTGACGATCGTCTAAATATTGACTTGATGATAGCATTTTTTAGGTGAAATTTTTATTGTTCTCTTTATCAAAGACTCTTCTAAATGTCTGATTAACTTTTGTCACATATTTTTTTTTCCAATGATCTACAGTAATTTTCTATCCCTACAGTAAAAAATCTGTTTACTTCTACAGTTCATATTGCCACTGATATATATTAATTAAAAAATTTCATCTAAAAGCATACCACAAATACACAATACTTTTTTTTAAATGAATCGAAATAATTCCAATACATACATCAACATTTTTTTGCAGTGAAATTTGAGAAACTATCACTTTCTTTTTTTGTGAACACAGACTTTTTTAACTCAATATTTTTTTTTTTTTTAATGAAAATTTTTTTTTTAATTCAATTTTTTAAGAAAAATCTATTTAATTTGATTTATTTAGATCAGGGGTCTCCAAACTTTCCAGTCCTGTGGCTATATTTTTTACTCCAGTAAGTACCATGGGCCAAAATCGTTTTAATTTTTTTGCCATTATCAATAATTTCTAGTGTTTTAATGTGTTTTTATCCAAATTATTACAGCAACAATAAGCTATTCGCTGTCGCGGGCCGGATTGACGACATTGGCGGGCCGAATTTGGCCCGCGGGCCGTAGTTTGGAGACCCCTGATTTAGATAATAAATAAAAAATTTGGATCTTCATAAAAGATTTGATAAAGTTTTTTTATAGCATACTTAAACATAGAGTTTTTATGGCAAATGTATGTGTGCTACTAAAAGAATAATAATAAACACTTTCAATATTAAAAATGCAACAAAAAACATATCGTTTGCAAAATATTCAACAAATTTTTTAGTGTTTGAATTATTACGAGAGTTCGTTTGTACAATAATAGTTTCATTAAACAATAGTTTCATTTTAAGAAAATATGGAGTATGTACATAAATTGCTTAATTATTTATGAAAACTTTATAATTTTTAACTATAGCTCTTTTCAAAGTGAATAGCATTTGTATATGAACACAAACACTTTTGAAATTTATTGTACAGAAAATATCTACTAAATATTAAAAAAAAAAAAATCAAAAACGTTGCCTCCACAAATATCATAATTTATTTATTTCAAAGTCTATAAAAAAAATGATATTCTAAAACACATTCGAATTGAAAACAAGTTAACACTCTGAACAATAGTTTGGAAACAAATCAGTCAAAATTAGCTCTGGAAACTAAATTGATGAGTGGTTATTTTATAAAAGTTAAATAAAAAGCCACAATTCTGCGAATATTTATTACATTGGAATAATATCATATTTGCATGCGAATTTTCTTTTATTTTGTTGCAATATTTGAATTATTATGATACGAAAACCAATTGATAAAATACACTTAAAAGTACCTATTATTCATTGTTAAATGTGAATTTGAAAGCATAATGGTTTTTAATAGTTTGTTTCTAGTAAATTTAGTTAAATAAAATTTTGGAAGAAAATCCAAACGAAAAAAAACCTTCATTTACATTTAGGGATCTAACCTATCTTTAC
Organism: Caerostris extrusa; assembly: GCA_021605095.1. Classification (NCBI taxonomy): domain Eukaryota; kingdom Metazoa; phylum Arthropoda; class Arachnida; order Araneae; family Araneidae; genus Caerostris; species Caerostris extrusa. Next base: position 20,087 of record BPLR01009049.1, on the reverse strand, counting down.
GATTATTATACAATTGTTTCTCAAAATTCTTCAAAATAACTTTATTTAATAGGATTTACTTGCATAAAGGGCAAAGAAGACAAGATATGAGTAAGAAAACAATATATCTTGAAAAATTTTTTTACTACAATATTGTATTATAAGTTAGTATTATTTTTCAAATCCATACTTAAGAGTATGGGAAAAACATAATTTTAACCAAAGGATATATTAAATGTTCTGCTATTTAAGTATTTGTGTGCGTTTAAAATATCTGAATAATTAGATGAGTTCATTTATCGTTTTGCTGAATTGTACTAATTATTATATTTTAAACTAGATTGTTTTTTGACTTTTCTTTTCTTTTTTGTTAAAGTTATCTTTCTAAAAAAGTTGAAATATAATAATTAGTATGTAATAAACGCAAAAGAATTTCAAAAATCCAATTGTGAACCATAAATTAGAATTCAAAATTAGTAGAAAACTAATAGAATATTAGAAAAAGTATTTCGAAAAGTAGAACGGATTTTCCTTTCCATACATATTTGAAAACGATTTTTTTTTTAAGATTAACTGTCTTAAAATTAATAAACTTTATATGAATGCATTAACTGTATCTTACTAAAGCAAAGTATAAATGTGAATATAAAAGGAAAAAAATTCGATAAATATAATAAATTATGGTGTTTTATTAAAAAAATTCATTATATTAAAAAATTACTAAAAGGGATATTAGAAAAAATATTTATAGAACGGATTTTCCCTTTACGTACATATTTGCAAACGATTTTTTTTTCTTTTTCTCACTAGTGATGCCACTAGTGCGTAATTTTAACGAAAACTAATTTGCAGGGCTTTGTAGAACCAACATCTAAATGACCTCGTTCCACTTAGCGGAGTTCCTGTCAGTGTTTAGAAGTATCTTTTTTTTTCATTTAGTGAAAGAAAATATTTTTTGTTGCAGGCTCTGTTTATGCCCCCTATTACAGGGCCTCAAAGACCTCATTTTCAACCAGTTTACGCTAGTCCACAGCCAATCATTCAGAGTCCTAAACCATGACTTTTGGAAGAGGAAGGTTTGGTGCTAAGTTTTAAGACGTATTGGGGAAAAAATTATAGACTCTAGCAAACAATAATTGTGTGCTGAAAATTTTGTTTCGTTTTTAATGTCACGCTCAAGGACAGTTAATATTTTATGCCATAGGGGTGTGAGGGGGGATTTAAAAACAAGTTTTGGTATGTTTCATTTGAAGGGTCCGCGTTTACGAGTACATTTTCCTCTTTAGTATTTTTTAATAGAATTTTCTTTCACTGAAGAACGTGTAAGTCATCATTTCACAAGACTCAGTAAAATAGAACGATATTTTTACTTGCCATGTTAAGTAAAAATGTTCTTATTACTTGTCAGAATATATATATATATATTATATTTTACAAACGATTCTGATTTATCTATTAAAAACACACACATTTTTCAAATTATTCATGGAAAAATAGTATATTATTTTTTGTTTTTAAGAAAGATACATCTTTTTTTCATCCTACAAAATTTACTAACGTTATCAAAAATTATTGACGAAATAAATGACGGTAATTATTTTAATGCATTCTGGAATGTACTTAAAATGGAACTGCTTTTAAAAAATTCGGTGTTGCATGAAAGTAAAGTGCAATTGGGAGAATTATATGTCAAGGTTATTTTATTCTATACAGCATACAGCAAGTACAGTTTCGCAAAGGATTTTTTTCTTAGGGAATTTTTAAAACTAATAGATCTTAGCTTTTAAGATACAAATCCAAATCGCAAGCCTTACATTTATCTAAGCCATTTTTTTTTCTGTCTTCTTTTCTTCCCATTGGACATGTTAAGGAATAAGCAATATCTGCTATCTGATGTTTTAAGTATTTTTATTTTATTTATACGATCTGAGGAACTTTATAATTTTAACGCATTTAAAATTCAGTGATAAAATCATTTTGAATATTACAAACAACATAAAAGTTTATATAAAAAAAAAATTATTTTTTTAAAGGAAAATCTACAAAGATCAGTTCTGGAATTTTTCTGAAAATAGATATTTAGGTTCTTTCATTTTTCTATAATCAAAGTGAATTGTTCTTTTATTCAAGAAAATATAAACTTAAAATTCTTCTTTTAAAAGAATATTTAAAAAAAAAAAATGATTTCTTTTTTTATTTTTTCATATTTCATATTTGTTATTGCAGCTAGTATTCCAAAAAGCAATTGAAGCATTTCTTATTAGCGAAGCAAATTTAAATATAATAAAAGATTTAGTTCATCAAATGTTAAATTGAATTAGATTTTCTTATAAAATTTTAAAAATTATAAAATAATTTCGTAACAAATTATAAAGAAACTAAGAAATAGCAAACTATAATGAAACTAACAAATTATAAAGAAACTAAGAAATAACAAATTATAACGAAACTAAGAAATAACAAACTATAAAGAAACTAAGAAATAACAAATTATAAAGAAACTAAGAAATAACTATGAAGAAACTAAGAAATAACAAACTATAAAGAAATTAAAAAATAACAAATTATAAAGAAACCAAGAAATAACAAATTATAAAGAAACTAAGAAATAACAAATTATAATGAAACTAACAAATTATAAAAAAAACTAATAAAGAAATTAACACCTGTTCAACTGGATTCACAGTGATAACTGGATAATGTGAAAGGAACGGCTGTTTGATTTTGTTAGTGGAATGCACTACTGTCTTTTTAGAAACTTCGACAGAACTCGGTGAAGATTAAGACGAATAATCTTGCATCGACTATCCCATTGCCTGCTGGTGCTTTTTCAGGGTTTCCTTACGTGCGAAATGCAAATACAATTTTTGTAAAAACATTGTCTCTCTATAACAAAGTACAAAGTTGACATAATAATAAGATATCACCCATAATTAAAAACGTCTTTTTTTCATTAAAAATTGAAACTGTTCGTTAACTATTATTCAATACTTGTTATAAGATAAATAATTATAATAAAAATTTATAATCATTTGATTCAATGAAACATTTTATATGCAATAAACAACAATCTCTTAAGAAATAGGATTCGATAGCATTTATAAAAATTTTCCAGTGTGAATAATGACTAAGAATAAAGGCAATATTGTATTGCAAAAACAAATTTTTGACTTTTACTTACATTTTTTTAAAACTTTTCAATGTTTTTATCAATCAAATGTTTTATGTCAAAAACTTTTTAAATGTTTCTTTCTTTCTTTCTTTTGAAGTTAACAAATGATTTTTTTCCCCAGAAACGAAATTTCTATTTTTTATGTAATTTTCCATAATTATTATGCTCTTGCATTCAGAAAATCCTTTTAAATTTGACTGCTTGAATTTTTCTATTTTTTTATATTAGATATTTTTCTGATTTTTAAAATTATTTAGAATTGCTAGTTGCTATATTGTTTTTATTTCTTGATTAATAAAGAAGATTCGTGATACTCAATACTTCACAATATCTGAAATTCTATAATATTCTATAATGCATCACTTCTTCATTGGCGCACCAACCCCATGGTAGGCCAAGGCCGTCTACCTAAGGTGCCACTATGAATCCATCTGCCTACCTACCACTTATTGGATAGTTTAAAATCGACATGTTGAAACTTTGTTCTAATATCTGCAAAAATTACCTCTTATGATTATCATTGATAAAGAAAACTATTCGATTAAAACAATGATAATTCTTTTTTTAGATGCATTAGAAGCATAATTCAATTGTATTAAATTAATTTTTAATGATTAGAAATTTTGGAATATTATACTGGAAGTCTCAGAATCAGATCTACAAACTTCTTGGAGGGGTAGGATGCATCTAGATAACTCGGAATCACGTAGCAATACATAGCAATACAAGGTCGGAAATCTTTTCCTGACAAGCAGTACACACAACAAACACTAGAAATGACAGAATAAAGCTTGAGTGAATATGCAGCTTATTAATAAATATGCATTTGTGAAAGTTACACAACCAACTGTAGTAAAAAGTGCACTATCGATGCAATCTCCAGACATTGTAATGAGACTTCCAGGCATGACGTGCTATAACTTGCGTTATGGAACATGAATTGTATATACCAGACCTAGTAATCTCCCCCATGTCTGGAATCATTACCATTCGTTAACGACTTTTCTCTGGGGAAGGTCCTTCTCAGATAACAGCTGGTACCTATCATTCAAAGAGGCTATGGCTGGGAGTACACCTCATCTGATATCGTTGCTATAAGAGCTGAGTTTAATAAGAGTTATTTAATCAAATTATTAGTTTAATACAATTTAGTCATAACATTTAATCAAATTTAGTTATTGTTAAGAAATAACAAACTATAAAGAAATTAAGAAATAACAAATTATAAAGAAACTAAGAAATAACAAATTATAAAGAAACTAAGAAATAACAAATTATAAAAACTAAGAAATAACAAACTATAAAGAAAAACAAAAAGAAATAACAAATTATAAAGAAACTAAAAATAACAAATTATGAAGAAACTAAGAAATAACAAACTATAAACTGGCATAACAAATTATAAAGAAACTAAGAAATAACAAATTATAATGAAACTAACAAATTATAAAAAACTAATAAAGAAAATTAACACCTGTTCAACTGGATTCACAGTGATAACTGGATGATGTGAAAGGAACGGCTGTTTGATTTTGTGAGTGAATGCACTACTGTCTTTTAGAAACTGACAGAACTCGGTGAAGATTATGACGAATAATCTTGCATCGACTATCCCATTGCCTGCTGGTGCTTTTCAGGTTTTCCTTCCCACGTGAGAAATGCAAAATACAATTTTTGTAAAACATTGTCTCTCTATAACAAAGGACAAAGTTGACATAATAAATGGATATAACCCATAATTAAAACGTCTTTTTTCATTAAAATTGAAACTGTTCGTTAACTATTATGCAATACTTGTTATAAGATAAATAATTATAATAAAAATTTATAATCATTTGATTCAATAAAACATTTTATATGCAATAAAAGCAACAATCTCCTTAAGAAATAGGATTCGATAGCATTTATAAAAATTTTCCAGTGTGAATAATGACTAAGAATAAAGGCAATATTGTATCGCAAAGCAAATTTTTGACTTTTACTTACATTTTTTTTTAAATTTTTCTAATGTTTTTATCAATCAAATGTTTTATGTCAAAAACTTTTTAAATGTTTCTTTTCTTTCTTTTTGAGATTTGAAGTTTACAAATGATTTTTTTTTTTTCCCCAGAAACGAAATTTCTATTTTTTATGTAATTTTCCATAATTATTATGCTCTTGCATTCAGAAAATCCTTTTAAATTTGACTGCTTGAATTTTTCTATTTTTTTATATTAGATATTTTTCTGATTTTTAAAATTATTTAGAATTGCTAGTTGCTATATTGTTTTTATTTCTTGATTAATAAAGAAGATTCGTGATACTCAATACTTCACAATATCTGAAATTCTATAATATTCTATAATGCATCACTTCTTCATTGGGGCAACAACCCCATGGTAGTCCAAGGCCGTCTACACCTAAGGTGCCACTATGAATCCATCTGCCTACCTACCACTTATTGATAGTTTAAAATCGACATGTTGAAACTTTGTTCTAATATCTGCAAAATTACCTCTTATGGTTATCATTGATAAAGAAAACTATTCGATTAAAACAATGATAATTCTTTTTTTAGATGCATTAGAAGCATAATTCAATTGTATTAAATTAATTTTTAATGATTAGAAATTTTGGAATATTATACTGGAAGTCTCAGAATCAGATCTACAAAACTTCTTGGAGGGGTAGGATGCATCTAGATAACTCGGAATCACGTAGCAATACAAGGTCAGAAATCTTTTCCTGACACGTAGTACACACAACAAACACTAGAAATGACAGAATAAAGCTTGAGTGAATAGGCAGCTTATTAATAAATATGCATTTGTGAAAGTTACACAACCGACAGTAGTAAAAGTGCACTATGGATGCAATCTCCAGACGTTGTAATGAGACTTCAGGCATGACGTGCTATAACTTGCGTTATGGAACATGAATTGTATATACCAGACCTAGTAATCTCCCCCATGTCTGGAATCATTACCATTTGTTAAAGACTTTTCTCTGGAATGGTCCTTCTCAGATAACCTCTGGTACCTATCATTCAAAGAGGCTATGGCTGGGAGTACACCTCATCTGATATCGTTGCTATAAGAGTTGAGTTTAATAAGAGTTATTTAATCCAAATTATTAGTTTAATACAATTTAGTCATAACATTTAATCAAATTTAGTTATTGTTTCTTTTACGATGGATTTATATCAGATTCTAAGAGGGGAATATGAGGTAAAAAAAACCACGGAAAAGTTTTTTTTTTCTGAGAAGGATGAATGAAATAGTTAAAGAAAGCATATGGTATCCATGAGAGCAAGAATGAAAATAAAAACGAGTGTGTAAGTTTAGACATAAGGCGTATGCAGGGCTGGTTGTGTAAATCTCAAGTGGACATAAGATTTCTTATGCATATATTTCATGGAATTAAACCATCTTTTAAAACAAGACCAATGCGGGATTACATTTGCTACGATAGCAGTTTTGCATTAAATCGCATTATACAAAACAGTTTTATGCCTTATATCTTACAATTGCCTTGCTAAATTCGTTTCCGCTAACACACATTTCCAGTATTTAAGTTGATATTTATTTGAGACTATACTGTTGTTGTTCTTCTAAATAATGATGGTGTTGTGTGCATATTAAAGTCGGTGGTCATTTTTAACTATTAACGCTATTTTTTTCGTTGATGCTAATAATGTGTTCACTCACTACCTGCCACATAAATTATTCTGTAATAAGTATAAGATTTTTTTTTTTTCTTCCTTCTTCAGTTTATTACAACATTTTCCCTTTAACTTCTTCGCTCTTTGTTCAATAACCAACATCCTTAAGATTTTGTCCTAAAAAATAACACTGCTGTAACTCCACTTCCGTACTATTAAGTTAAACAAAAAATGCTATAAAAGCAATTATCACTAAAGCTTCAGCATTCAATCCTCGTTTCAATTTCTAGGTCTGTCGCAATTTTGAGTTTATGTTCCCAAGAAAGCTATCTGGGAGATTGCTATCCTATTTCCACAATCCCGACGGAAGAATTTAACGGCCTTACGGATTTATTATTCATTCTGAGAAATAGAAACGAGAACTTGTCAGGTCTCGTTCCGAGTTCCTTCAGCTCAGATCAGATCAGTTCATACGCGTCATCCACTAGGCCGTACCAGCCCTACTATATATATTAATAGTTAAACATTCATTCCCTGGTCTATTAAGAATGATTACAATGTCACTAAAGAGGTAAGGATGTGAGAAAGAAAAAAATTATCGCCAAATTATATAGAATCGACATCACACGCAAAAGGAAAACCTTCAGAAGCGACCAAATAAGTATCAGTGGAAAGGAAATAATTATTTTCAATGCATTTACATTTCAATGAAAAACCTCACGCAATACGTTAAATAGGATATTTATGCAGTAAACGAAAAATAAATATTATAATAGCTGGCTAGACTGGATATAAAAGTTATTTTTTTACTTTTTATGTATGCCAACACTTAGCAAGCCACACGCATGGCTCAGTGGTAGCTTGTGCAGCAGGCATGTAAAAGGGCTTTGGTTTGAATCCTTCGCCGGCGTCTGTTACAGTAATTGTATTCAGAAACGGAGCAGATCAATGAAGAGTATAACAACGAGTATTAATTATCACACATTCATAGTTAGACTACCTATTATAAATTTTCCGGGTTTTCTATCATATGGGAAAGTTACGCCTAAAAGCAGGGGTGAGGAATTGGTTAAAGAGATTTTTTTGACTCAAAAATGTACTTCGAAATTGACTTTTCAAAAATGTTTGAATCGAAAATATAATACTGACTCTTGAGTCGTTACCGTAATTTTATGAACTACAACATATTCTAATGGATTTAGAAAATTTGTGAAATAAAGTTAAGGACTTTTATGGATCTCATATCTGTAAAGAACTTTTTGCTGTTAAATTTAACTCTTTGCAGACGTCGCCGGTCAAAGTCTTAAAGTCTTTTTTTTATAATTTTAAAGATACAGTATTTGCATTAATTGAAAAAAATATCCTTGTAAACTAAATTTGTTAAGAATATATATATATATATATATATATATATATATATACTGTAAAAATAACAGCACTAAATTAACAGGTAGCAACATATTACATGATAGTTTAAGGCAAGCAAAAGAAATCTGTAAGTTATCATAAAAATGCTATATTTATAATGCATTACATCTTATTAATTAAAAATAAAATAACTTCTATAAGATCTATTTTCATTGTTGATCCAAAATAACTTTTTATAAACCTCTGTACTGATAATAGTGCCTTTAGCATTGCTCGGTTTGCTGCTAAAGCTCTAACTGTCTGGGCTAGTGGTATTATTATTGAAAGATACCATTACTTTCTTAACATTTAACATTAAAAGAGTCTGAGTTTGATTTTTATATAGACTTCTGACATCGACTTCCCAACTCTGCCCAAAAATCTTCTTAGAAGACAATGTTTCCCCCATTACCCGTCGCACAGTGAGGCAGAATGCTTGAAAAATTGACAAAAAGTCGAAAATTAAAATTTAAATGCTAAGATCTTTTGTTTATTTCTTGAATTGCCTAAATTTCTACACCTATGATTAGAGTTTTTCGGGAGAAATACTTTCCCCATAACACACTCCCTACAATCTACAAATTTATGAGGTTGCGCGTGTGTTCGTCAGAAGTCGTAAATTGGTAATCAAAATAGCTTTTCAGCCTAAAATATCTGTTAAAAGTGGATTCCATGGATTCGATCCTTTAGTTTAGTGCTTTAAAATTTTTTCATGATGTAGTTACTTTTAATTTTATTAAATTATGATAAATTATTAGTGATTTAAAATGGACAATTTTTTTCGCAAATTTCATCGGTGTTTTTTAAGAATGCAGAAAAGAAGTTAATTTTCCCCCGGAATTTTTTTGCATTTATGATTACTTATAATATTCGCGCTTAACAAAATTGTTGAATAAAAATCTTGCCCCTCTTTGAATTTTTTTTTTGAGAAATTGTCAATTTTATATTGGCATCAATTTCTTTTTAAATATTGCATAATTCTCTTATAATACTAAAATTCGATATTTCTTTTAGATTCTGATGCGAGACAGTTATATCTAAAATATTTTTTTTTTATTTCATGAAACAATCACAATAACTAAAAACTATGATAACGTATTTTTTAAGATATCCTATTGCACAATGAAAACAAATTTCTATTTCAAGAATATGGGCGATCTTATTCAAAAGCGACTCTTTTTTCTGGAAGAATTAAAAATTATTGAAAAGAATAGAAAAAAAAAAATTCTTGTTAACAAAATACGAATTTGGTAATTTCATTTGTTTGTTACGAACGAACTTTCACCTTTATGAAAGACTACCGAACTCAGCTCAGGTCAAAGCTCAAGAAAGTTCTGATCATATCAAACGATTTTACTTTAAGAAAAGAAACTACAACTTCTGATTTTCTTTTGTAATAAGTTTTAAGAGCTTCTGGTGAAATTATCTAGAGAATGCGTATAATTCTTATCACTATATGAAGTGGTTATGACATTAACACTGTTGCATTCAAAATCACACATAAACTACTGCCGAAGAACTGATTTAGAATTATGCAGGCTATTTGAAGTCCCCGTACAGTACATTTATTATCAATTCATGAAGTATAAATAATTTCATTTGCATTACTACGGCTTGGTCAACTATTTAATAGTGAAAAAGGCAATGTAAATAACTTTCATATTTTCTTGATATGTTCTCTTCCATTCATAGCAAATTTGAGATAAGTAAACTCATTTGATACCAAAATAAGTTCGAACCTTTTGAAAATACATGAGTGCAAAGTACAAGGTTGTATAGGTTGTTGAAGTACCTGAGAATTAAGTCCCCGCACCTTCTATTAAAAATTAAAATTACGCTGCATAATTAGAAAAATTACCAAAATTAAAATTATAAAAGGATTAAGCTTCAAAAACAGCAATTGACTTCAGAAACCGATTTAGGAAAATCGGAATTGCTTATTAATTGTTTATTTTGCACTTTGTTTTCAGATAATATTTTAAAGTTACTGTTTGATTTTATTATCAAAATTCGTATTTTTAAGTAAAATGAGTCTTTAGCAAATAAATATTTTTTTTCATAATTAATGTAAAATATAATAAGCTTAGAAAAATTACTGCTAATATTCTAAACTTATTTGGGTACTTACGTATTAACGATACCTTTGCCGACAGTTTCGCCAATAAAGAGCACACGCGTTACCGCAGCTGTAGATTTGGCGGTTTTTAAGTGGCACATATCTATTCTATTGGTTTGGTAACCTTAGTAGCTGTTAGATTGACGCCACTTAAAAATCGCCAAGTCTGTCGCCAAGGTACCGTTAATACGTAAGTACCCTTATTTGTTTCCTTTTATTGTATTTCTAATATTTATGTATTTAATATTATATTTTATTTAAATGTGGTTATATATAAAATATCTTTCAAAAATAGTGTAGTTCGTAAAATAAATTTTTGTATCAAAATTACTATAAAACAAGGCATTTTGAAAATTATTTCAATAACATTATTATAACTTATATTGTATAATAGTAATATACATTCTCCCTAAAATTATAATTATTTATTACTTAAATTTAAAATAATCAATTTGTTACTATCATTTATTAAATATATTAATAAAAATATACATTTCAGGAAAATAAACCTCATACAATCGTAATGCCATCTTCGAACTTTCAGGAAATTTTGATATAGAGTTAAATTAACCACAAATTGTTATTCTGAATGCTTTGAAACTATTAAATTTGAATTTTACTCTCTCCAAAGCAACATGAAACAATTTTCAAAACGATTGAATCAAGTTTATTTTTTTGTTAAAATTCATGGTCAATTTTGTCCCATTGTGCATCGGTGAGTTGTTTGTGGCATACACAAGGGAATACGAAGCTCACTGATATTAAAAAAAAATACTTATTACGTAATTGTTTTCGTCTAATTTAATTTAATTTGTAATCTTTTATTTTCTTGATGTCAAATAATTATTGTGCCTTTTCTTTTTCTTGGTATCAATTCCATGTCATATGATGGGACCTACTTCTTTTCCATCTTCTATTCTATTCAAGTTCATTGCAATAGCTTTTAGTTCAAAATTTATAGCTCCTTCGAAATTTTTGAATTTACTTAAATTGTATATCTTGAAAATTCAAGTATTCTTGTATAGAACTTAGTAACTGATACTTATTACCAAGAGAGAGAAAGAATGAATTCTTCCTCGATATAATTAATATAATTTATTTTATTTTACAAATACGAAATATTTTAATTCTATTTTTCATTAATTTTTTTTATTAAAAATGTTCTTCTTTCAAATTTTTAATTGAATTTAGAATTAAATAAAAAAAAATGCTTATAATAGTGAAAAAAAGTAAAAGCTTATAAATAAAAAAAAAAAACTTATATAATTATTAATATATTGCCCTTAATTATTTACAAATCTTAAGCAACTTTAAAATTATCCCTAAACTTGAAATTGCAAAAATTTGTATCGTTTGATTTTTAATTTAAAAAATCGAAACGATTATAGTATTTTATTCTAGTTGATTTTTTCTTCTTTTAATACGTCTTTTGTACATTGGTTCACTTTACAGCCCTGGATTGTTAAACAAGGAAGTCCGCTATCAAATTTTAATATAAAGCCCTCGGTTAAATGAAAAGTTATTTCCAATCCTTTCGTAATGTTGAAGCACTAGATTTTTTATGTGACCTATAATTTTAAGAAAGAAAAAACGATTGACCTAGAAAATCAAAACGAAAGGAAAAAGAGAAACAAAGAGAAATAACACTTTCAAACAATATAAAATAAATCACCGTATCATAAAACTATACATAAGTTGTACTTTTTTAACAAATATAGATTAAAGAAAAATAAAATTTTTATGTATTAATAAAAAAAAATTACTGTACATAATATTATGACGTTTTATGTCTATCATTATTCAATTAGAATGCCAATTTAAAAATCAAACTGATCAACATTTCAATGAAAGGTGGTACGCAAACATTTTTTTTCTGCAATACATTCTTTTCGGCCCTTTTAACATATTTCATTTCTAAATATTATAGTAATTTTGACTTTGTAAATTTATTTTGGGGGCACAAATGACGAGTGACTAGCACTCGATGCCATGGATGTTTGTAGGGTTCGAATCTACTTTAAAACCGTAGGTCCCGGTCTAATATGACTATAGGGCGGTAGGACTAACCCCTAGGCTAGGGACAAAAAAATCTTCACGAATCTGCCAGTAGGCAGACGACCTTGGTCCACCATGGAGCTGCTGCGCCAATGAAGAAGAAGAATCAACAATAACATTTTTTTGAATTGAAAATTTGAGTATTCTCACTATTATAATTATTATTTGTAATTAATTAACTGTAGTAAAATGTAAGATAATTAGTTACATATGTTTAATTTCTTACTGTCAAAAAGTCAACTTTTTAACAAAATGAGGAAGGAATAGGGGAAAAAAGGAGCCTAATGGCCAGCGCTTTGAACATCTGAATCGAGAGTGTTTGTCTGCAACTTTGAACGGAAAAAATTTCTATAAATGTGCATTTTAAAATTGCTGGCTGGGAACGCCATCTCAGAAGTGCAACGAATATTGTAGTGGTAGTGTAGTGTCGCAGCCTCAATGGAGTAGCCTGACCAAAGTTTAAAAACCTTCTTGCTGCATCCATATCATTCTAGTGGTAAAATGACTCAAGTCAAAGTGTCCGAAATTCTAAATCAAACAATTTAGTAAATCATTAGCCTGTTTTTGGAAACGAATTTTATAATGTGAAAAAGTTTTCACTGGATTTTAAGAAATATTTGATTTTTAAATGAAGTTTGATAACAACCAAATAAAATATTGTCACAAAAATACTATGGAAGGTATTTAAAGCTTTAATTTAGGTGGAATTAATGCTCTCTTTAATTTTTTAGATTTATGATATAGAATACCAATCAGAGACTAATTAATTAGCAATTTCGAAATTTATGATAATTCTGTACTATCATAAACCTTTGTATTATTTTTGAATTCTCTATTTACTTAATATTTATATGAAGAAAAATTCATCGTCTTTGCTTCACTTTTTAGATATTTGTACCCATTTAAAAATCACACCAGCATACTGTGATAACAATTACATTAAGATATTATTATTGTACATACTATTTATTTATTAAAATCATCTCACATTTTATTCAATTCTTTACCAAAATAAATTCAAAATCACAAAATAAATGAATTTGTGCAATTCTTATTACTAAAAAATTAATATGAATCGTTAAAACTATTTTATTTTTAAAATAAATAATTCAGTTGTAATTATTTTGTAATTCATCTTTATTTGTTTTTTCCCAGACATTTTCTAGAAGAATGGGAATCTTTTAGAAAAGCACTATTATAGCACTACTTTGGTACGCCCTCTTTGTTTCTTATTTTGAATAAATAAAATATATTTATTAAGAATGTATCCCATTTTTTTCTTTGAAACAGCATCCTCATTAAACAACATTAATGTATTTTTCGGCGGCACATAGAAAATATTTTCGAGGTGAAAAGCTTTATTTGTATTTTCTTTTCTTATTGCAAAGGACAAATAAAAACACACGACACATAACATACAGAGCGGTAATTGCTTGCTCTCAAGCAGCACCTGGACATCTGTCATTATCTACCACGCTAACGTGCAATCAGTAGAATACCAGTGCACCACAAGAATAATCGTTAGGTGATTCAGCAGACCAGAGTCTGAGCTCACGAGTGAAACCAATGGCAAATTACCGATGCATCCACACAAAGCTATGTGATCTCAAAAAGCCGCCTGACGTTATGAATCTCATTAACTGAAGCGCTTAAAATGTCTTCTCAGTTCCTTGAGCTCCCATTTCTCTGTAAACTTTTTCAACACCAATAACAAACGAAAGCGCTTTTAGAGACATCCAGACGTCACCTTATAGACATTTTGATTATTGCATCAAACTGCAAAATAGGACTTTTCGTATCTCCATTCATGAATGGAACTTTGTAGTTTCATTATTATTTACCTTTTGAATTTTATACTTCTGCATTTTTAATCACTTGCTTTTACATACATATAAGCACATATATATATGCAAAACTTCTTTTATATATATATATACACAGTAGAACCTCTTGTCGAACCTCGATAAAGTCAGAAACCCTCAAAAACTCGAATTTTCTTTTCCTTCCCTTAAGCCCCAAAACTCCATTAATCGAAATTTCAACCTCATACGTCGAAATAATAATAATCTTCACAAGCCATTTTTATGGTATATATTTTTCCTCCAATCGCAAAATAATAATAATAATAATAAATGGGATCTCTGTATCTCGAACATTAGCAATGTTTGATTCTTCAACCTTTACAACTCGTTCATTTGAAATTATTTTGAAATTACTGATTTTATTGTAGCACATATTAAAACTTAAGTTGAAATAAATTTTATTACCTCCAGCTGAATTTTAAATTTATTTATTTACCACTCTAACTCAAAATAGTTAGAAAGAATCTAACTCTGTAAGTCGAACATTTCTGACAAAATCAGAGGTGAAATGAAATCCTCCATAAGTCGAAAACTCTATAACTCGAATTATTTCTCGCCCCTTGAAGTTCGACTTACAGAGGTTCCCACTGTGGTATATATAATATTATATTTAGTATATATGTATATAGTATGTAAATATAGATAAGATACAGTATATATGTGTAATATTATTTAGTATATATGTATATACATTATATATGTATAAGGTTATAGTATATATGTGTGTGTGTGTGTGTGTGTATAAAGCAGAGTTTGGCGCGCTGTACGAACCGAAAATGTAATAATATTCATCATAAGAAAGCGAATTATAAGCTGTACCTCCTCATTGATGTTCAAATAATAAAATAAACATAGAGAGTAGGAAACCATGAACATAATGCCTTCTTGTTAATCAGTCAATAGAGCTGCCCTGTATCCTCCGTAACATTTTCAATGTAAGGGCCTGCTTCTTCCTTGGTTGTATGAGGGCAAACTGCTGAACGTAAACTGTCTCTAAAACAGCCATAGATCTCAGATTATATTTCTTATAACAGTTTGGTCTTATGTTCTTTCTACATCGTTACTTGAAAACTTGAGTAATGTACAGCGGATTTAAGGAACTTCCACACCTCTGACAGTTAGTGTTAGGAAACAGAGTCAGAAAATATTGGCAGAGTAATTCCCTCATCTGCTTAGTATGAAAATTGTGCCACCTTCCTGTACGTTCGTTAGTGTATAAGTTAAAAATCTTCAAAAGACATTTATAGTAATTGTTTCAAGGCCATGAAACTATCTAAATATCAATTTCTTTCTATAATCTATATATAAAAATTTAGTTATTCCACCCATTAATTTTAGCTAAAGAGCCGCTAAACAGGAAAGTTATTTATAGATCACTCGTCTTTTCAATTCTTCTATTGAGCTCACACATCTCCCTCTATATATAATAGTGAATCTTGTTCAAATTTTCAATCGACCATAATGTAGGTTCTAATCCACCCAAAGCTCAAATACATTTTTTTAACTTTGTAGTGGATGACACTGGATGTGCTGCTTTACAGTCAAATAGTAATTCATTCGTAATTAAATTTAACTAATTAATTTTTGAGTAATAGGATTTAAGTTCCATATAATTTCTACCAATAGATAGCACGGGATAAACTTTAAAAACTGGAAACGGAAAATAGATTTATAAAGGGACTTTCGCAATATAGCGGAGTAGGAATTGGACTTATAAATTTTTTTTTTTTTAATATTACTTGTTTATCTTTTCTCTCTTATATATATATAAACACATGGGACGTCTAGTTTATAGTATTCACAAAAAACTTAATAAAATGTATCGTACCAATGCAAAAATTTAAATCAATTTATATCTTTATTTCTTTCTATACATATATTATATGAATTGATGTTCTCAAAATCATGCACTTAAATCTCTAAAAAGAAGTAAATCATGCAGAGTTTACAAAAAAAAAAAAACAATATGGAAGATTCCCTGTAGATTAAAAAAATTGTTATTTTTTAATAATTCAATAGTGTAATAGAAGAATGCCCCAATAAAATTTTTATGATGGTTTTCTTGTCTCAAAAGAACGCACATACTGGAACTTTCTGTTTTTTTGGGTCCTTTTCAAAATTTATGTTTTGTACACAAGTTAGAAATAAATCATACCTGAAAAGTGTAATGATGATCTAGTTGAACACATAAAATTTTCAGAATTTTTTTCTTGTGCTACCTGGAACTTCTTATATTGCAAAAGAAGATAAGGAAAGTCTGCAGCTAATAATTTACGAGTGCTCGGGCCTGGGTATCACAGGGCTTCCAGGTCTGAACTTGCTGGTGGCTGGGATGTTTGGCAGGTCTGAACTGGTTTTGGGAAGCTTGGAATAGGTTCCTGAATCATCCCAGTGAATGAAAATAAGCTTATCATAATGGAGGTTTGAAGCAGAGTCTTCTCAAAACAGATCTCACTGTGCCCAAACCATAAAGCAGCAGTCCAGCCCAGGGCACAATGACGGTGGTAAAGTGGTAGCAGTTCATGAATCGCACAGTTAGAATTTAGAATCCCTTGCCCAGAATTTCTTTTCTCATTTCTTAAAGTGCATAAAAGATTTATATGATGGTGAGTAATATCCAAACTGAACTTACAGATTTGAGGTCACAGATATTACAGGTGTTTTCTATGTTGAACATTTCACGTCTGATTAGAGAAAGACATATTGACCATTTCATCAAGAGGTCTTTGAATACCTTCCTTAGATGTATTTTGCGAACTGCTTCCATTGCAGTTACAACAAGAGAAAGTGCTTAGCATTGAATGAGCTGAGCTTATGTAAAGCGTGATAACATCCAGCGTAATATATCCTTTTTTTTTTTTCCCAGCCTACTTTTGAAAAGAGTTCTTCTAAAGAAATAGTGTCATTAATAAATAAATACTGTGGAATTTTTTTTTTTAAATATAAACAATTCAATTACATTTTTATGCCTTGAATTTTATAAATATGTGTTTATTACAAAAAATTAAAGTTTCCTTTTAAAAAAATTCCCAGAAGATTCTATCTGAACACATTTTTTTTTGCTGAAAAAAATCTTCACCTGAAAAATAATTTTAAACATACTGCATAGTTTAAACTTCCATCGTTGTTAGAACATATAAAGCTTTTGTAACGAATCTTCTTCGAAACCGCATTCCGTCTTAATTTGTATACATTTTTTTTCCAGATTTGAAAATATATTTTGCTTAACATCTTTGATAGAAGCTGAATTGTAAAAAGCAATTTTTCAGCTATATGTACCAACACCATTAGTTTATCAAATGTTTCATTCTTTGACACTGGTGGAGAAAATTGTGGATCGAATAACATTTTTTGAACTGGCTGCCTGAATTTTCATTGATCTTCATATGGTGTTTTAAAGGTCATTCACTCTATTTTTTACATAAGGTATCTTATTTTGGTACTTGCGTATTAACGCCAACGCACCAGAAGCTGTGCTAATGCGCTACACAAAGAGCTGCCAATGAGCCGAAAATAGAGACTGCTTTGATCTATGTGCAAACTCTACATCGGCCCATTTTCCACCCGAAACTGATTGACTACTTTGTTTTTAAATAAAGTGTTTTGAATTTTGGAGCTGTTTTTAAATTTAAATAAAGTGTTTTATATATTTTATGATTTGTTACAAAAATTTTAAGCGTAGATTGGCGCCACTTAAAACCGCCAAATCTGTAACTGTGTGTGCTACTGTTGGCAAAATTCCTGTTTCTTAATATAGAATGGCAAAATAATTAGTGCAAAGATGGTAATCGTAATACCCTTCTATGAGAGTATCTGTAAAGCATATTTGGAGCATCTTTATAGGAGAAATTCCAGAAAACCTTAATTAGACAATATCACTCCGATGCTTTCACTTCATGCCAACAATTCCTTCTGTTAAATGGTCATGTTTGTTTTCTGCTTTAAAAAACAGGTACTGCAACATATTCAAATATGAATGCTTTAATTACTTAAAGGAAAATATATCTCTTTAAAAAAATGATAGAATTTATTTTTTAAGCTAGAATACGAAACGAGAAATTTGTTTATGCTATGTTCTAGACGGGTGGGTTATACAATGCACCAATCCTCTTCCAATTACAATACTTTGTAAAAATAAATATTAAATTATTACGTACTTGACTCGAAATGTTGCTTTATTTTTGAATTTGAGAAAAAATTGCGAGCGTTTTCTAATTTATATGAAATAAGAAAATATTGGCAAATTAGCTGTGTATTTCTAAATTCATACATTCAGTTAATATAAAAATAGACATTAAACTATTCTAAAATTAGAAAAATATTTTTAAAATTAAATTTGATAATAAATATTGATTTATTACAGACTGTTTACAAATGCAGACCAGGAGTATAGTCTACAGGTATATAGTGTAGAAAATATTAATAAGAAAAAAGTACACAAGAAGTTAATTATGTCTTATTAATTACAACTTGATTATCAGTTGACTAGTATTCATATGTGGTAAACTGATTGTTTAATACAATTTTGAGTGTTAAATGTTGAAAAGAATCTTCTTAGAGTTGAAGTGCACAAAAACTGCTTGTTTCACTTAGCAATAGTTAAAAACACAAATACCGAGATGTTATTCCATTCAGTTCGTATAGAAATATGACGTGATCTCAAATTCTGACACTGTAAAGCGTGAAAAACTGTTATTATTTCCTATTGAGCACTTCTGCTTCATTGTTTTCTACATCAGCTCAAGATATGAAAGTGTTAACAAATAGTTTCACACCAAAAACATTACATAGTGCTATTAAAGACCCTAAAATTAATTAATAAATTTTTAGTAATGAAGTGAGGTTCAACATTAAAATTAGAAAATAAAAACAATACAAATTCAATTTTACTTTTTTTTGAAGTATTTTGATGGTGGAAAACTTATGTCATCTGAAAAGCCTTGCCTCTCCTCTACAAATATAAATAATAAATAATATAAACTGTGTCTCTTTCATTTTGTACAGTGTTTGAAGAAACGAGTTGTTAATTCTGTTTTCTTCATCTTGTCAATGATTATATTTAAATTAGGGAATCATGAATTTAAATTTTCTCCTTAAAACCTCAAAAAGTGTAATAAAAATCACCAGATTTTAATAGAAAATGAAGCCATTGGAATATTTATTTTTCAAAAATACATATATAATGATTTAAATTTCATTGGATTTAAATTCGATAATTTTTAAATTAGCCCAAATCCTTGGGTACTTCCATAAGGCATCCATCTCCAAAGCAGAGGTGCAAAAGCGGACTCTGAGGCAACCATTTGAAGACTAACAATAACTGTTTTTGCATTTGCTGTATCGCATATAGGAAAACCTGAGCCTCAGAATGTAGCCCTCCCGATGGAGGAGTGATTCACAGTGATTTTTAATAATGAACAAAACTTCTTTAAAGCTTACAACTGAAAGTGTACTTCATAGATGAAGTGGAAGACTGTGATTTATGGTATTTAAACACATTGATCATCATATTTTCTCGTTTCCAGATAGCTATATATAACTGTTCCTGTACTCCATAAATGGATCTGAAGATATCTGACCTCTTGACGTTAGCATGAGAACTTTACCATTTGACAACGGATACTTTTGGTTTTTAATTAAAAAGATATATTAACTCTGTAAATTTAGACAACATTTTGGTTATTATAAAATTATCACCCTTAGATTTCTATAATAACTGGAAGCAATCATTAAACTGATTTTTCATACTTTCCTGGTAGTTTGGAATTGTTTAACATAAAGATAACTGTATTATTTCGAGATTATCATGTTTTTTTCATTTTTTTTCCATTAAAAAAATTTTTTTGGAAAATTACC